>JAQJVL010000283.1:597499-827499 GCA_035578905.1 Stictocephala bisonia
CTGCTGTCCAAACTTCCTGACATTCTCCACTTATGACAATATTTATGAAGTTTTATACATATTGCCATGTCACATAGCATTACTCATAGTAAGCGCATAACTATAACTTTATAGAGTAAATGTGATTTATTTTCTATATTACAACAACTGTTAATATAATGTGGAATAAAAATTGAATTTAATAATTACACCGAGTCCTGCGGGCGAGACAGGATGGCAATTATTTAAACTAAATTTCTGGTTTAAAAAAAATCATCGACAGAATCACGTAGCACAAAATTAATTAATCTCAGTATCAAAACCATTAATTTCTAAAACTGTAGAAATAAAGGATAAATGAAGTATCTATTTTTAATAAATTCAGTATTACAACATTAAGCCCATCGTGTAAAGTTGGGGGATGTTACTTTATATATTAGGAAAAACATTTTATAAGAATGCTTTGCTTAAAAGAGAACATTATTTATCACTTAATAGTTGACAAGTCCGAGAACGCAGTTTTAAATACTTACAATTACACACAGGTCTTTTTTTCAGTCAATTACTAGTTTCAGTTTTAAAAATAACTCTTCAAATTTTCAAGCTATCCTAAACATTCTGGTGCCCCATTGCTTTGCATTTTATGAGCGTTTAACATGTAAGATTAGAACATCGTAGAATCTGACGAATTTGAAAATCATAGGGAATCAGAAATTTTATAAACTCTGTATCCCTTTTGGGTATTTATAAAATTCTGGTAAAGAATTTGTCCCTAGCAAATTATGCAATTGCCAAATTTAATAATTTATTATACACTACATCTATAATGCAGTTACCGTATGGCTTTTGTTGTTGTATCCATAGCTGTTGTCAATAAAAAATGCTTTACCTACATATTACACTATACAAAATTGGACATTTGAAATAAATTTCCTTAGTTTAAAATTTTACAATTATTCTTAAAGTATAGCTCTGGAATGAAATGTTATAATGCAGTTTCAAGTGTCCGCGTCAATCCTGCTTTGCGTAAAACACGCAAATTAGCGTAAAAAAAATTGGGTGTGCGTCGGACCACACGGTGGAAGTTATACTTCTTTGGCCATTCTCATACACCCACTCACGCACACAAACAGACAGGATATATAAATGAAATATAAGACATTTTTCAATATTATTCAATATATTTATCTTCAATATATTATACGTGACTTCATTATTATATTATACACCTATATTATCATTATCAGTAATTTCTTCGATTAAATTTCTTCGATTAACAATCGATTAATCGATAGTTCTTAAAAATTTGTTCTTACTTTTCAGCGTGACGCGGTTTCTCGACCAACATCCCATCCCAAAGTGTCTAACGGGCGCAAAGAAGTATAACTTCAATAATTCTTGTTTCTGTTCGAGGAAAGCCTATAGAACACTAAAAATATGTACATGTTGTACGTGACGATGATCAAATGCAAAATATTTACATGATAGTCTCCTCCTGGAAATGACGCGGTCGACCTTAAATCAAGGTCATTTGCCTTCTAATTTACTCAACAGTGAAACGAACTCAGCACAAATCGTTCAAAATTACACGTTTGTCTAGCCTGTCAGCTCCAAGCAACTACCGCAATCACTTGTGGTATTTCTGGCCAAGGTGTATCTCTAGGTCTCACAATAACATGGAATAGTGATGTAATAAACATTATTAGAACCATTTACCATTCAAGAAACTATGTTACCTAATAGAGACGATAGTGCATCTAGAATACTCCACTGACCTATTGTAATCAACACATTCGCACAATCTAAAATCACAAAGTTGTCTATGATACTGGTGGAGCAGTGCTGTAACCCAGCTACTTGAGGACAAAGTGTTGAGGAGATTGTAGGCGATAGGTTATATGCTCGGTCCTCTTGATACCAACACGGCGTCCGCTCAATGGTTGCCAACGACGTGTACACTACTAGAGAAGTCTGTACACGTTGGATGGTAGTCAAGGTTCAGATGTTGTATAGGGAAGACAACTGAGTATCAGGCCTGTCAATTAGCTGAAAATCAGACCAACACTATGTGGTTCGGATTCCACGTAAATCCGTAGGTCCCGTAGTTGCCTTAGCTATTGGGCTATTAATAAATAGCTCTTTCTGAGGAACAGTCGACCTTTTTTTTTATAGGTAGTAAACAATGACTACACTCATCACACTCATTCACCCCTCATATTCGCCCATATCTTGACGACCGGCGTCTTAAGATGAGTATTGAATAATAATGAATAATGAATACGGTAAACATTTCACAAAGTTGTCAACTAAGCTCCCGTTATTGTCACTGATCAACCATAAAAATTGCGCGCTTTAAGGTAACAAATAATTTAGCAAAATTGCTCTTATAAAAATAACATTTACATATACTTTAGTTTAAAATATTTTAGAAGTATTTTACTTTTAAAGATAATATGAAGTTTGTCTCATATCTTTTGTTATCTTTGGTGACTGATTCGTCTGAAATCACAGAATCCCAAAGTTTTCATCAAACCCCGTAAAAACATTTGATTACCACTCCCCAATTGTAATTGTAATTTGATTATGATTACTTTAATCGTTTTCATAAACTGTCTCTACGGATTTCTGTTGTGATTTAGCCCCTAATGTTTTTTTAAGGCCGTTTTTGTTACTACGACTACAGGCCGGAGGAGAACACGGCTAGGTACGGCTCTCCCTCACCACCAGACTACGACCTGTCCAAGACATCCATGCCCATACTGAGCTTCTACGGGGAGGGCGATAACCTCATGGATGCCAGGGTATGTTGTTTTATAAAGTCACAGTAAAGAATGTCTTTGATGATTGCATCCTTTTTGAATGTCAAATTCTTGTATACGACTTATGTAAAGCAAACGTAATAAATATGTTTGACATTCTAAAGTTGTCCATTGAAGTAGTCTGCTTGAAAAAAAGTTACTTGAAGTTTTTAAAATAAGACGGGATACAAGCAGTTTTTTAAGTTCATAACAACTGCGTCTAAAGTGTTGAAGGTAATAATACAACAAATAAATAATAAACTTAAATTTATCCCTAGAATATTGTAACTTAGGTTTATCCCTAGAATATTGTAACTTAGGTTTATCTCTAGAATATTGTAACTTAGGTTTATCCCTAGGATATTGTAACTTAGGTTTATCCCTAGGATATTGTAACTTAGGTTTATCCCTAGAATATTGTAATTTAGGTTTATCCCTAGAATATTATAACTTAGGTTTATCCCTAGGATATTGTAACTTAGGTTTATCCCTAGAATATTGTAACTTAGGTTTATCCCTAGAATATTGTAACTTAGGTTTATCCCTAGAATATTGTAACTTAGGTTTATCCATAGAATATTGTAACTTAGGTTTATCCCTAGAATATTGTAACTTAGGTTTATCCCTAGAATATTGTAACTTAGGTTTATCCCTAGGATATTGTAACTTAGGTTTATCCCTAGAATATTGTAATTTAGGTTTATCCCTAGAATATTATAACTTAGGTTTATCCCTAGGATATTGTAACTTAGGTTTATCCCTAGAATATTGTAACTTAGGTTTATCCCTAGAATATTGTAACTTAGGTTTATCCCTAGAATATTGTAACTTAGGTTTATCCATAGAATATTGTAACTTAGGTTTATCCCTAGAATATTGTAACTTAGGTTTATCCCTAGAATATTGTAACTTAGGTTTATCTCTAGAATATTGTAACTTAGGTTTATCCCTAGAATATTGTAACTTAGGTTTATCCCTAGAATATTGTAACTTAGGTTTATCCCTAGGATATTGTAACATAGGTTTATCCCTAGGATATTGTAACATAGGTTTATCCCTAGGATATTGTAACTTAGGTTTATCCCTAGAATATTGTAACTTAGGTTTATCCCTAGAATATTGTAACTTAGGTTTATCCCTAGAATATTGTAACTTAGGTTTATCCCTAGAATATTGTAACTTAGGTTTATCCCTAGAATATTGTAACTTAGGTTTATCCCTAGGATATTGTAACTTAGGTTTATCCCTAGAATATTGTAACTTAGGTTTATCCCTAGAATATTGTAACTTAGGTTTATCCCTAGAATATTGTAACTTAGGTTTATCCCTAGAATATTGTAACTTAGGTTTATCTCTAGAATATTGTAACTTAGGTTTATCCCTAGAATATTGTAACTTAGGTTTATCTCTAGAATATTTTAACTTAGGTTTATCCCTAGGATATTGTAACTTAGGTTTATCTATAGAATATTGTAACTTAGGTTTATCCCTAGGATATTGTAACTTAGGTTTATCCCTAGGATATTGTAACTTAGGTTTATCCCTAGGATATTGTAACTTAGGTTTATCCCTAGAATATTGTAACTTAGGTTTATCCCTAGAATATTGTAACTTAGGTTTATCCCTAGGATATTGTAACTTAGGTTTATCCCTAGGATATTGTAACTTAGGTTTATCCCTAGAATATTGTAACTTAGGTTTATCCCTAGAATATTGTAACTTAGGTTTATCCCTAGAATATTGTAACTTAGGTTTATCCCTAGAATATTGTAACTTAGGTTTATCCCTAGAATATTGTAACTTAGGTTTATCCCTAGGATATTGTAACTTAGGTTATCCCTAGGATATTGTAACTTAGGTTTATCCCTAGAATATTGTAACTTAGGTTTATCCCTAGAATATTGTAACTTAGGTTTATTCCTAGGATATTGTAACTTAGGTTTATTTATGAAATATTGTAACTAATGTTTATTAATACAATGATGTAAGTTATGTTTATATCTAAAATGTTCCTGTTTCTGTATAGGATGTGACTGAATTGAACGGCAAGTTGCCTAACGTAATTGCGTCAACGGCAGTGGCCAATCCTCTGTTCAATCACATGGACTTCATCTGGGCTGAAGACGCCAAGAAACTGGTCTACGAACCTATCATAGACGTCATCTCCAAGTACTCCACCTAGAGGCAAACGAATTCTTACCACGAATATGATAATGTATAGTCACCCTCATTGTTTGAAGGGTACTCCTACAAGAAGAATGATTCTGTGTAAAACTACGGTTAAAAATGGTTACAAAAGTCAAGTATAGGGCCCACCATCTGTTTTATATGGATGATAATATATTACATTAACTTGTTAAGCCTCTAATCTTCGTTTTATTTTTCTTAATTAATTTTTGTCCTATCATACTACCAACTTTGAAGAGTCTTCTATATCAGCTATTGGACACTAACTTAATGTTTATTCAATTCTTTTAATTATTTTTTAGGAAGAAAACTTTAAGGTAGTTTTGGCTACCAAAATCAAATCCTACCATTTTATTTCGCAGGCTTAAGCGGCCGGTGTCGTTACTAATAAATAAAGCTACCGGTAACGACCGCGTCAAGGTGTTATCTTCGATATTTACATCACCAAACGTTTCGCCCTGTGACGTGGCATCCTCAGTGGTGTCACCGTCTTAAAGATGCCACTGAGGATGCCACATCACAGCATCGGTGACGAAACGTTTGGTGATGTAAATACAGTAGAAACCGAAAGCTTTAGTTTATCCTACCATGTTCCGATCAGCGTCTAGTAATCAAACCCACGTGCAGATGAACGAAACATCAAACATAACATGAATTGTAGTTCTACTATACAGTGTGTCATCCAAGATGGCCGCCGGGCTGCAAAAGCCCAATAAATCATCAATATGTGTAGGTTATTTGTTTGTGTATATGTGAATTCACTGAACCCAGTTGAGTAATGGACTAGGTCTGGGGATTATATGAGGATAAATGGCAAAAGAGAGAGTTGTATTTTGCTTGCAATGTTCAGTAACTCTGTAAAAATTTATATTTTTAGGTTAAGAAATGTCTTAAGTAAAACTGTTATTTATTTGTTTTACTTAAATAAAGTTTAAGTAAAACAAATATCTTTCAGTTTCTCTTAAATTTTATTTTATGTAATACTAAAGTGTTATTCATGGAAAACCAATTTTCATTGATATGGGTAAAAATGTATATTGACACAGTAATAATTCTTGTAGCCTACTTGAATTGAAAACAATCTTATAAATAATTCTTTTCCATTTAAATATTGGTTTTTTAATTAAATCATAAAAATTAAGATTGATCAGTAATCGCGTTTATTAAATATCATTGTTATGCCAACAAAGTCAATCAAACCACGTGTTATTGTAATGCTTTATATACATGCATTACATGTATAATATATGATTTTTATTGTTATCCGGACATCTACAGTAACTATGCTTTATTACACATAGCATTTTCTAAGATATGAACTTATGGTGTCATGGAATATCATTGTTTGTTTTAGCATGAAGGTTATGTCTCATGGAATATCATTGTTTGTTTTAACATGAGCGCAATTTCCCATGGAACATCATTGTTAGTACTTTGTTTAACACGAACATAATATTCCATGGAACTTCATTGTTTGTTTTAACAGGAACGTAATATCCCATGGAACATCGTTGTTTGTTTTGGTATGAACTTTATGTCCCATGGAACATCATTGTTTGTACTTTGTTTTAACACGAACGTAATGTCCCATGGAGCATCATTGTTTATTGTAACATGAACCTAATATCCCATGGAACATCATTGTTTGTTTTGGTATGAACTTTATGTCCCATGGAACATCATTGTTTGTACTTTGTTTTAACACGAACGTAATGTCCCATGGAGCATCATTGTTTATTGTAACATGAACCTAATATCCCATGGAACATCATTGTTTGTTTTGGTATGAACTTTATGTCCCATGGAACATCATTGTTTGTACTTTGTTTTAACTTGAACATAATGTCCCATGGAACATAATTTTTATTTTTAACATGAACGTAATGTCCTACAGAACATAATTGTTTGTTTTAACATGAACGTAATGTCCTACGGAACATAATTGTTTGTTTTAACATGAAAGTAGGCTAATGTCCCATGGAACATGATTGTTTGTTTTAACATGAGCTCAATATCCCATGGAACATCATTGTTTATATTAACATGAACGTTATGTACCATGGAACATCATTGGTTGTTTAAACATGAACGTAATGTCCTACGGAACATAATTGTTTGTTTTAACATGAACGTAATGTCCCATCGAACATCATTGTTTGTTTCAACATGAACACAATGTCCCATGGAACATCATTGTTTGTTTTAACAGGAACTTTATGCCCCATGGAACATCATTGTTTTTTTAACAGGAACGTAATGTCCCATGGAACATCATTGTTTGTATCAACGTAAATGTAATGTCCTAAGTGCAGCATTGATGAGGAATGTATAACATGCAAGCTCAGTTCAGCCGTTCTAGAGACATAAATTATTTAGTAAAAAACTTTTTTTGTGTGTAGTTTTTCGCAAACTTTCTGTAGTACAATCATAGAATAATGTCCTCTAGACCATGTCCAGTTTTACGTAAATAATAAATTGACCTGTAAGTGTATACATGATTCTACTGGTACATGTATTTTGGTCCTTAATTAGTGACAGTCAAAAATACGTTGTGAGCTGTCATTGGTAATTAACATTTAATTAAAGCCATATGATAATTTCTGAGATGATTTAACTAAACGAGAATGGTCAAGATGTGTTGGTAGGACTTGATCAAGGTCAGCAACAAGTTATGTATTGCTGCACGTTATGAGCCTTATTGTTGTAACTATGAAGTTTGACGGAAAATATTTAAGCGTTTTGTGAGTATTTTCGTTGTTGTGTCAGTTCTTAACACATGTACACAAGGTTATAAGTGTGCCACCATTAGGATCTTTTAAACCTACAGAGATACAACAAAAAATTAGTGGGGAACTTCACTTACTTTTTCCTTATTAATAAAAATATGCATTTAGCGATTTTCAAAAAAAACCGTCATTTTCCAAAATGGCTGATAACTTAGTTTTTTTTTTCTTATGGAACACTATGTATTTAATGACTTTGCTTGATAGAAAATGTAATTTTAAAAAAGCTTTATTATTGCATTTTCCCGTAATATTAGCCGTTTATGGACTAATGGACTAAGAATGCAGGCTTAAATTCATACATTCTAGTTATCATAAAGATTGAATATCTTAGAAAAAATAATTGAAATTAGCACAAGACTATTTTTAAATAGCCCAGTTTCTACTACTAATTTATAAAACTTTTGTTATTACGTTCTTCAATGTAGTTTCACATTTAAATATATTTTGTTAAATAAAATAGAACTTTTTACACCGTAAGTGAATTATTATGATAGTTATGTAATCGTAACATAGTATAATTTTGAATATTTAATGCCCTGAATCCAGAAATTAGACTATATTATTGAAATGAAATGTTAAAAGACAACCTCGCATAATACTGGTCTGTCAGCTGTTCATATAAATATCAGCTGTTGCATTGTTGTCAAACTTATATTTATTACAATTGCCCTAATGTACAATTGTGTGCCAATGGTAATGACTAATTAATAAATGATTAAGCGCTAAGAAAACATAACTAATTGAATAATAATGATGAAATAAATGATAAGTGGTACTTAATACTGCAAAAAAAGTGATACCATTGCTAGAGAGGAAGTTATGTACATTTGTACAGTTGTGGGGTGAGGCAGGCATGGATAGTGAGGAAGACAGAAGGGAGGGAAACACGTTGTATGTGTGTTAGTGAGCCATGCACTATGATACTCCTAACGACAGTTACGTGAAATCTAGAACTAAATTCCTTGGAGCACTCAAATATACGGCTAGATAAACACCCTTGGAGCGCTCAACTCGACGGCTGGATAAACTCCCTTGGAGCTCTCAACTGACAGCTGGATAAACTCCCTTGGAGCTCTCAGGTGGACGGCTTGATAAACTCCCTCGGAGCTCTCAACTGGATGGCTGGATAAACTCCCTTGGAGCGCTCAACTATACGGCTAGATAAACACCCTTGGAGCGCTCAACTGGACGGCTGGATAAACTCCCTTGGAGCTCTCAACTGGATGGCTGGATAAACTCCCTTGGAACTCTCAAATGGACGGCTGGGTAAACTCCCTTGGAGCGCTCAACTGGACAGCTAGATAAACTCCCTTGGATCGCTCAACTGGATGGCTGGATAAACACCCTTGATGTGCTCATGTGGACTGCTGGATAAACATCCTTGGAGCGCTCAACTGGACGGCTGGATAAACTCCCTTGGAGCGCTCAACTGGATGGCTAGATAAACTCCCTTGGATCGCTCAACTGGATGGCTAGATAAACACCCTTGATGTGCTCATGTGGACTGCTGGATAAACTCCCTTTGAGCTCTCAAATGGACGGCTGGGTAAACTCCCTTGGAGCGCTCAACTGTACGGCTAGATAAACTCCCTTGGATCGCTCAATTGGATGGCTAGATAAACACCCTTGATGTGCTCATGTGGACTGCTGGATAAACATCCTTGGAGCGCTCAACTGGACGGCTGGATAAACTCCCTTGGAGCGCTCAACTGGATGGCTATATAAACTCCCTTGGATCGCTCAACTGGATGGCTAGATAAACTCTCTTGGATCGCTCAATTGGATGGCTAGATAAACACCCTTGATGTGCTCAACTGGACTGCTGGATAAACATCCTTGGAGCGCTCAACTGGACTGCTGGATAAACAACCTTGGAGCGCTCAACTGGACTGCTGGATAAACACCCTTGGAGCGCTCAACTGGACTGCTGGATAACACCCTTGGAGTGCTCAACTGGACTGCTAGATAAACATCCTTGGAGCGTTCAACTGGACTGCTGGATAAACGCCCTTGGAGCGCTCAACTAGACTGCTGGATAAACATCCTTGGAGCGCTCAACTGGACTGCTGGATAAACACCCTTGGAGCGCTCAACTGGACTGCTGGATAAACACCCATGGAGCGCTCAACTGGGCTGCTGGATAACACCCTTGGAGCGCTCAACTGGACTGCTGGATAAACATCCTTGGAGCGTTCAACTGGACTGCTGGATAAACGCCCTTGGAGCGCTCAACTAGACTGCTGGATAAACATCCTTGGAGCGCTCAACTGGACGGCTGGATAAACTCCCTTGGAGCGCTCAACTGGATGGCTAGATAAACTCCCTTGGATCGCTCAACTGGATGGCTAGATAAACACCCTTGATGTGCTCATGTGGACTGCTGGATAAACTCCCTTTGAGCTCTCAAATGGACGGCTGGGTAAACTCCCTTGGAGCGCTCAACTGTACGGCTAGATAAACTCCCTTGGATCGCTCAACTGGATGGCTGGATAAACACCCTTGATGTGCTCATGTGGACTGCTGGATAAACTCCCTTTGAGCTCTCAAATGGACGGCTGGGTAAACTCCCTTGGAGCGCTCAACTGTACGGCTAGATAAACTCCCTTGGATCGCTCAACTGGATGGCTGGATAAACACCCTTGATGTGCTCATGTGGACTGCTGGATAAACATCCTTGGAGCGCTCAACTGGACGGCTGGATAAACTCCCTTGGAGCGCTTAACTGGATGGCTAGATAAACTCCCTTTGATCGCTCAACTGGATGGCTAGATAAACACCCTTGATGTGCTCATGTGGACTGCTGGATAAACATCCTTGGAGCGCTCAACTGGATGGCTAGATAAACACCCTTGGAGCGCTCAACTGGACTGCTGGATAAACACCCTTGGAGCGCTCAACTGGACTGCTGAATAAACATCCTTGGAGCGCTCAACTGGACTGCTGGATAAACGCCCTTGGAGCGCTCAACTGGACTGCTGGATATACACCCTTGGAGCGCTCAACTGGACTGCTGGATAAACATCCTTGGAGCGCTCAACTGGACTGCTGGATAAACTCCCTTAATTGCAGTCGTTTACTTAGTGACCAAATGCTTGCAGGAATGTATAATTAACTATAACTTTAAGCATTTTGGTATACATATTTACTAATTTGTTTAAACTATCTTCTCAAATTGAATGAAAGTATTTTCATTGGTAAATGGTTTATTCTGATTTCCTGAACAATTTGCATTTCGAACATAATATACAATAACGTTGGAAAGGTGGAAGTGGTTGCAGTAATACTGGTTCAGACATTCAATATCATTTCAGTTTTTTTTTTTTTTTTTTTTTTTTTTTTTTCTGAAATACGACAGTTCTTTCAATGTATCGTATTTGTACTTATTAATGGCATGATAAATTCCTGCAATAAACATTTAATGACTATTTACCTCTAAGCTAGCTATGTTTTATGGGACCTGATTAATATTCAAACGCATAAAACAATTAGCTATTCAGATCCCAACAATATCATCATTGTGTTATCATAATGTTGTGATCGAATATCCGATGCTAAGACATTAAGCAATCTAGCATGTCATAAAAACAATATTTACGTATTATAAAATAATTGTTTATTCTAATACCTAACATCTAATAAATTCTTAGATTTTATTACTATAAAATAAATATTGTGATAGAAGTCTTACAATAGTAAAAATAAAAAGTCATTTAACCATTCCATTACGAAAAAAAGTCATTGACATTAATTGTACTGTCGATTTTAAAATAATAGTTTTAACTATATTAAAATGTCTCAGTTCATTTTCAGGATAAAGAGTCTAGTTTGTACTCTGTATTTTTTTAACAGAGTGTAAGAATAAAATGATGTTCTGTGCCATTTAAATTAGTTTACTTACCGGAAATTAATTTATACGTTGAATCCGACAAGCAAATTGACTGATTTATTTTAATCAATTTAATATGGTAAAGTGTTAAAACAGAGAACTTGACCTTACCTTTATATAAAAAACAAACAATTGGAAAAATCATAAAAAACAATGAGTGTTGATTACCATCAGATAAGAAACAGGAAATGAATTAATTAACTGCTGTGTGATGTATTTCCGCAATAGCTAATATACTCCCATGGCAATGTAATTCTTCTGATAACAAATTAGAATAGTACCAGACAGATGTTTCATCCAGGATCGGTAAAGAATAATGCATTAATTCGCCTTTATAGTTTGTTAATTACCGCCTCCAGAGCTTTATTACAATTCAAGCACTGTATTTACTTGTTCGTGCTTAACCCTTAGGCTGGTTTGCAGCGGCTCGCCTTTCTTCTCTTCTGTCTGCCTTCCTCTTCATTTCCGTATAAGTAGCACAACTTACATCACACGCCATCCTCGGTCGTCCCCGGCAATTCCTTCCCTCAACAGCTCCTTCTCCTATTGTTCCCATATTGTCTCGATGTGCCTCCATCTAGAGATCTAGTTCCTTTTACTCTTCTTAACACCTCTTAGTTGGTAAGAACAGTACGATCAACATATGACTTGCAAAATCTTCTTGGAAATACGAAACCTTTTGGGAAATATTTTCCATTTTCTTATATTATTTTGTAATATACTGAAAATGTACACTAAAATCTTTAAAAATTTGTTTTTTTGAATTTAACAATTTTTGGTGATATACCTTGGATACATAAATAAAGAATACAAAAACTCTTTCTTAAGCAAAATAATTGTTAATCTTTAAATAATTATCCCTTAATAATTTGTCTACACAGGACAAATTTTGGTTTTATGGGCTCATAAACATTTGCTTGTGGTATTTAAAAAAACGTTTTTCAAACCAATTGGCGAAGATTACATTATGAAACACTTGTAATATTGAAAAAAATACTCAAATAATGTTGATACTTTTTTCATATTAAATAGTTCATAAAAGCAAAGGAACTTTTTTAAATTAAAAAAAAAACTTGTGATATGTGTGTCAATTGCCAAAATCCATTCAATTCTTGGTTGTTTTCGGAGGAATGCGCAAACGTTAACAACACAGATGACATCTAGCAGAGCCACAATCAGTGCAATGTTGGGTGTCAAAGTACTCTAGGGGATGTTCCAAAGTTGTATTATGTGTTCCAGTTAATCTCAATTCCAACGTCATTTGATAAGATTATATCTAGGTACTGCTTTTTGGCTGACATTTGGCACAGACAAAAAAAGAAACACAGCTCATTTTCTTACGGCCGCAACGAACGTCTCAGAGGCAGTTATAAATAGATTACAACTAACGCACGTCTTTATACATCTGAAGTACTGATTCCAATGTTTATTCTTGAGGATTTGGGGGGGGGGGATGGGGGAAGGACTAAAAAAGTATTGACCCTGCCATTATATAGCAAACTGGAGAAATAGCTAATCGACACACATTCAGCACACTATTGGGTGCGACCTCTGTTTATTCAACTCTGTTAATTTTTAAATCCTATCTTAGTACGCAAATAAAACCTGTAAAGAACATTTTATCCAAGTCACGTGGTCCAAAGCCTGAAAATCTGTTATTAGTCAGTCAGCTACGGAATTTAGTTTTTATATACAAATTGTTGTTTTGTAGCGGTTTTGTATGAGGAGGGAAAGCGTGGTTTACGTAAATCCATGTACATTTTTGTAATTCACAAACCATTTGCCTGACTTAATCATTCACTCATTATTCATTATTAAGACGCCGATCGTCAAGATGTGGGCGAATATTGTGTTCGCTGTGAACAAGTTGAATGACTGTGATGAATGTATATGAACGAATGTATTTATTGTTACTAACCAATAATTACAGGAAGGTCGACTTGTTCCTCAGAAAGAGCTATTTATTAATAGCCCAATAGCCAGGGCAACTAAGGGACCTACAGCTTTACGTGAAATCCGCACCACGTAGTGTTGGTCTAATTTTCAGCTAATTGACAGCCTAACACTCAGTTCTTTTCCCTACACAACATCTTAACCTTGACTAACATCCAGTATGGACACCCCAGACTTCTCTAGTAATGAGTACGTTGATGGCAACCGTCGAGCGGACGCCGTGGTTGCAACATCGTCATGGTAGCAAGGACACCTAAGATGAGAGGAGACCCCTAAAGCGAAAGGCGATGACAAACAATTGTTAGATGATTTGATGTAGGCTGTTAGTTATTATTGTTGTAGCCTGCTTCAACAATTAGGATCTTAACCTTGGATATAGTTTTCCTCGTGAAGTTCTGGAATGTTTTTTCCTTGGACTAGGGATTATCTGATCATTTCGATGAGGATAGAACATATTTGTGAATTATAGTAAATCAGTATTAATTTTAAAAAAGAAGGTACCTCGTGTGCCAATATAAGTCGCTAATGGCACACCGCATGTGATGTTAGGTTAGGTTAGTTGTCGGTGCAGAAATTATGTGTACCCAACATTGAAGAATCTTGGCTACGAAAAAGAAGAGACATACGAAAAATACATTCACACCACTGTTCATCGTTTAATTTAACGTTAATTACATATGAATTTCCAAATCGTATAAGTTTAAATTATGTTTTTCGTTGTTGGAATAATATAAGTACCGAAATTTTAAGTAGTACTTTCCACTGTGCATAAATGTTACACTTTTATCACTCAAAACCCGATCAATGTGTCAAATTAAGTGTGTGGTTTTCTGGAGAGTTTGCTAAAGTTTGATGAATTTCAGAACTTTAACTTTTCAAGAATAACATGTTTTATACATTTTTTAAACAACGTTAATGTCATGTCACTGAATCGTAATGTCAGATATTCGGTAGTACGGGTGTTAGGCACGCGCGCTCGTCATTTCACGTAAGGGATAGAGAGGGCGTCAGGCACGTGCACGGTATGGAGTGCACTCGTCATGTCAGGTACGGGGTAGGGAGGGCGTCAGGCACGTACACGGTATGGAGTGCACTCGTCATGTCAGATACGGGGTAGGGAGGGCGTCAGGCACGTACACGGTATGGAGTGCACTTGTCATGTCAGGTACAGGATAGGGAGGGCGACAGATACGTACACCGTTTGGTGTGCACTCGTCATGTCAGGTACGAGGTAGGGAGGGCGACAGGTACGTACACCGTTTGGAGTGCACTTGTAATGTCAGGTACGAGGGTAGGGAGGGCGTCAGGTACGTACACCATTTGGTGTGCACTCGTCATGTCAGGTACGGGGGTAGGGAGGGTATCAGGTACGTACACCGTTTGGTGTGCACTCGTCATGTCAGTTACGGGGGTAGGGAGTGCGACAGGTACGTACACTGTTTGGAGTGCACTCGTCATGTCAGGTACGGGGGTAGGGAGGGCGTCAGGTACGTACACCATTTGGTGTGCACTCCTCATGTCAGGTACAGGGTAGGGAGGGTATCAGGTACGTACACCGTCTGGTGTGCACTCGTCATGTCAGGTACGGGGGTAGGGAGGGCGACAGGTACGCACACCGTTTGGAGTGCACTCGTCATGTCAGGTACGGAGTTAGGGAGTGCGACAGGTACGTACACTGTTTGGAGTGCACTCGTCATGTCAGGTACAGGGGTAGGGAGGGCGACAGGTACGCACACCGTTTGGTGTGCACTCGTCATGTCAGGTACGGGGTTAGGGAGTGCGACAGGTACGTACACTGTTTGGAGTGCACTCGTCATGTCAGGTACGGGGGTAGGGAGGGCGTCAGGTACGTACACCATTTGGTGTGCACTCCTCATGTCAGGTACAGGGTAGGGAGGGTATCAGGTACGTACACCGTCTGGTGTGCACTCGTCATGTCAGGTACGGGGGTAGGGAGGGCGACAGGTACGCACACCGTTTGGAGTGCACTCGTCATGTCAGGTACGGAGTTAGGGAGTGCGACAGGTACGTACACTGTTTGGAGTGCACTCGTCATGTCAGGTACGGGGGTAGGGAGGGCGACAGGTACGCACACCGTTTGGAGTGCACTCGTCATGTCAGGTACGGAGTTAGGGAGTGCGACAGGTACGTACACTGTTTGGAGTGCACTCGTCATGTCAGGTACAGGGGTAGGGAGGGCAGGGCCCCCACATGGCCGGTGCTACCGTTGCTACGGCAACGGGGCCCGTGGGCCAAGGGGGCCCGTGGACCGATAAGAACGGGAGAAAAATTTTAAAATTAGGGGATTTTTAATAAGTCATAGAAAGAAATCAATAATTAAATCAATAGGACTACATTTATGTGTATCAATGAAATATTTTATCAGAGTAATATAAACTGTTTAATTGGAATTGGATATGCAGTGCGTTGCGTACGAACTGTGTCTGAATCTACAACAACAGTGAGTAGGCTAACCAAACCAAACCACAACCAGCTGACGTAAGTAGCAACACATGACACCTTGTTGTGACACAGCCCGAGTTGTGCATGCGCAGAACACTGCCCGCCGGCGCCGGGCCAGCCCTCTGTGACTCGGCTCAAGGTAAATGGTGTTGCTATTTTTAGTGTACCCCTCTCCACTCCCTACCCTCACTTGCACCACTCCACCCGTCCACTGTCCACACCATTTCCAGCCACCAGTCATGTCAGTGTTGTTGATCCTAAGAGGTGCTTAGTACTGATTACAGTAGTGTGTTTCTGCCGCATGACAGTTTGTGTACCATATAATTATTTGTGTTAAACATGTAATAGTTTCTTTTCTACATCATTAATCATTATGTCTACAAGTAATTTCAAGCACAAATCCGGGACGCAAAAACGGAAGTTAAAAGCCATAAAAGATGCAAAAGGGGCTTTGGGCCGGCAGAACATTACAAAGTTTTTTAAAAAGAATGACGATACTGATAGCCGTTCTCATTGTGGTGATGATGATGCAAGTGTTAGAAGTGACAGTTTATCTACTTCTAAAGCTACTGATGATAGTGTATCTGTGTCCAGTGAATTAATGTTTGAAACTGATGACAATACAGGCAAGACTTCCTCTGATGTGCAGCAGGTAGGACATGTAGATTCAATCAATACAAGTAGCAATAATGAAAACGACATTTCAAATGACGAGAGTTCTATCAATGATAAATCAATTATAGATTTTACCGACCCAGGCATATGGCCGGTAATTATAAGTGATATTAATCGCCAGAACATTGTCTCTCAAAACAATATAACATTTGAAGAATTATGTAGTCAAGCTAAGACATTCCCTAAAGACAAAACAGGAAAACAGTTTCCTAAATATCTTCTAAACACTAAATCTATAAACAATCGAGAAAAGTACCCTAGGGACTGGTTAATTTGGAGCTCTTCAAAACAGACACTTCATTGCATTGCCTGCACTCTTGTTTCTAATTGCCAAAAAAGAAGCAAATTAGGAAACGTAGGATTTTCACCTGCTCAATTTCCGTGGAAAATGTTGTATAACAAACTTCCCGAACATTAGTTCAAAAGGTATTGACAGTGGTCTTCAAAAACAAATTTTGAACGAAGCAGAAAAGTGGAAAGCAATTTTACAACGGATTTTAGACGTGACACTCTTTCTAGCGTCAAGGGGGTTGCCTTTCCAAGGAGATAATGTATCAATTGGCGATGCAAACAATGGGAATTTCCCGGGGATTTTGGAGTTAATTGGAAAATACGATGAAATCACTAGGGAGCACTTGGCTAAGATTAAAACTCTACAATTGCAAGGAAAAAACATGAAAGGACAAGCCCATTACTTATCTTGGAAAAGTCAAAATGAGTTTATTTCACTTTGCGGTGAAAAAGTTTTAAAATGTATACTTGAAGAAAGGCAAGAATCTATTTATTATGGGCTGATTGTTGATGCAACTCCTGATGTATCCCATCTTGAACAAAACGTATTTATTTTGAGATATGTCATTCAAAGTAAAGACTCCAAGCAATATGAAATAAAAGAAAGGTTTGTGAAATTTGTCAACTGTAATGGAAAAAGTGGAGAAGATATTACTAATGAAATTTTAACTGTCTTAGCCGAAAATAACATCCCTCTTGAGGACTGCAGGGCTCAAGCGTATGACGGTGGATCTAACATGTGTGGAAAAGTAAAAGGAGTAAAAGCAAGACTGTTAGAGAAAAATGATGTGGCATTTTACTCACCATGTGGAGCTCACTCCTTAAACAGAATAGGAGTTAATGCAGTTCAAACATGCCCCGAAATTATGACTTTCTTTGGAAACTTGGAAACAATGTATTCTTTTTTCGCCCATAGTCCTACAAGATGGGATATTTTGACTTCAGAAATGTCGCTTTCTCTAAAAAAACAATCACAGACAAGGTGGTACGAAAGATTCGAAGCCATTGTTCCTGTTGCAAAACACTACCCAGGACTATTGAAGGCCTTAGAACGAGTATTAACTGAGTTGAAATCAAGCCTGGAACCAAAAGCATACAATAAAGTAATGGGTCTTAAAAAATACTTTTCTTCTTTTCAAGGCCTTTGCATGACAGTATTTTGGTACAAAGTATTGGGTTGCATCAATGAAAAGAGTGTAATAATTCAGTCGCAGAGTATCTCTCTGGACATTGCAGTGAAACTGATGAATGATCTGAAGGAAGACATGCAACGACTGAGAAATTCGTGGGAAGACATAATAAGTGAGTCACGTTTAGTGGCAGAATCCATCAACATACCATCTACGTTTTCAAAATCAAGAGGTGGCCCTAAATTGGAAACAAATATTGAAGAAGAAGGAAACCATTTCAAAACTAGTATTGTGTATAGAGTCTTGGATCGTATTTTGTCCGATCTCAATACAAGATTTGAAGCTACAAATGAACTAACTGAACTCTTCAGCCCTGTTCTTCAATTCAGCACGATGGAAGACAGTGAGTTAAGGAACAAGGCTGAGAACTTAGTTAAAACTTATAAGAACGATCTATCAGAAAACTTTTCAGATGAAATTATTCATCTGAAACATATATTCAACTCTGTGTTTCAAATTGACCGAAAAAACATGTCAAGTAGCCCATTAGAGTTATTAAATGCAATCCATGCCAAACAGTTAGAACTAATATTAATAAACGTGTGTATTGCATTAAGAATCTTTTGTATGATACCAATTTCTATTGCATCTGCAGAAAGAGCATTTAGTAAGATGGGCAATGTATTGAAGACATGGCAACGCGCATCAATGGCTCAAGAACGCCTTAATTCACTTGGAGTGTTAGCTATCGAACACCGTCTTGCATCAAGCCTTGACTTCAGTGATGTGATCGCAAAATTCTCAATGATGAAAGCTAGAAAAATGTAGATTCCAATCTCTCAATGAACTATCAGAACTCAGAAACTACAATGTTTACAATGCAACATATAACCTATATTTTTGTTTAAGCCAACATAATTCTTAGCGTTGAATCCAAGTTGATTTTATCAAGCTATACATAAGACTAATTTTTGTGAAATACATTAGATTTTCCTTTAATAAAGATTTTGATAAAAATGTATTTGCCTTGCCTACTTCATTTTTCCCCAAATTTTGTATCTTCTGCTTCTAAATATCTCAATAAGAAAATTAGGATGTGTTAATGTGTTCTCAACGTACCAGAATGTCCAGAACACAGATAAGGTACTAATACAAATGCCAAAACATATTCAGTACGCATTATCCTAGCCATAATATACTCATAGAAATTTTTTATTTTTTGTTAGTTAAAGGGGGGGCCCATCAAGACTTTTAGTAACGGGGCCCACGGAATGATGTGGGGGGCCTGAGGGAGGGCGACAGGTACGCACACCGTCTGGTGTGCACTCGTCATGTCAGGTACGGGGGTAGGGAGGGCGTATAAATCACTATCATATGATTACCAAGGTCAGGCTGTAGGTATTTAACACAGCTGAGCGTTACTGTGTTGAAATACTTCTTTCGCTTTATTCATATTTATTGTTCCATAGAAGGGGAATATTCGCATTCATTGTTCTCATCACATAGTTCATAAACAATGACAGCCAAGATCCAGTCTTAGGCTAGGAAGTGGAGGTGTAGGTCACGATGGGTCGCCACCAGCTGGTATTGGCCCTGAGTCTCTCAGTTTTCACGATCGCCGCCCATGGAAGAGATTACCTGGGAAACGCTCGCACGGTTTGTAATGCATTTTACTAGTACGACCTAATTTATTTATTATATTTCTAGGCATGTATTGAGAGTGTTGTTTTCTTTGTGTAGATTGTTGTCTGATAAAAATTAACTTACTTGTAAAGACGATAATTGTTCAAAGAAAAAACGTAGGAATACTATTTTTCACTTTATATTTTAATTTTGGCAACAACTTTTATTTAATGTTAAATTTTTTATATGAGTTTTCAAAAAATGTCAATCGATCTCCTTTTTCATAAGTAAACATTCATTCGTTTCAGTATGAATGTTTTTTTTTCACTTTTACTCCAAATAGTGACTATAGGCCGTTTTTTCACTTTTGTAATTTTAGTTTTTTTATTTTTATGGGTAAAAAACATACAAAAATGGAATTTTCTCAAAAACTGCTTTAATGATTTTGATTAAATTTTCAGGAAAGATGTGAATTACAATTCAAAATATTTTAGTAAAAACCGCATGTCTCTAAATTGACGTTTTTTATATATGGCAAAAAAAACCATATTTGGGAATCAAACTGGTAATTTTCAAAGTTTTTATTTTTCAGTGTTTAATATGGATTAAAGTTTTGCCAATTCTTTGGAACCATTTATTGTGTGTGTTAATTTTCAGATTAATGATAACTCGTCTCTGAAATACAAAGGTAGAAAAATAACGTTAGCACCTGAAATTAAAAAGGAGTGTTAAATTTTACATATGTCTACTTGAACCTTAAATTGACATATAGATGCAACTACAGTTAATTCAAGCGTGTCCTGAATTTCAGAATTTTGAAAATTAAAAAATTATTATTTTGTATTTGGATTCGAAATCCATAAAAAAACATTTCTGCTAGTTAGTCAAAAGGCTTCATTTCCCATCCAATTTATTCGATTTTAATGCGTAAAATATAATCAATTTTGCGTTTTTTATGATACTACCATATAGGTCGATAGACAAATTTACTTGATTACCGGCAGCTGTACTAATAACAAGTGTTAGCTGTCTGGCTTAAAACGGTTGATTTATGTTTATTGGGTTAAATTAATTGCGATACAATCTTTTACGTCATATAAGGAAAATACAGATATTTCAACGTGTAAAATGAATTGTTATTTTGTTCATCTATGAATAGATTCTATGAACAGTTTATGAATAGATACCAGACAGCGTCCTATCAGTTTAGCGTGAAACATAACCTCAAAACCAGAGCGCGACAATTACGAACGAACGCCCAACAATACAACAACAATTCGAGTTTTGTGACACGAATAGGTCTTTGTAGATCTATTTCTTAAATTAAAAAACAATATGAGCACTGGCATGACTATTATTAATACGTCCACACGAGTAAGATGAGTCTGTCCGGAAACAAAATATATCAATTTCTTATAGAGCATATTTTTTCTGTGCTAATTGCCTAAGCATATTTATTTTGAAGTCTTTTTTTTTAATTTCCCTCACGATATATTCTTGCTCACGTACGAAAACCACTTGAATCATCAACGAGTTAAAAAATATGAACTAATACTTTTTCAAATAAACTTAAATATTTTACAAGTTATAACACATTAGTGTAATTTTGGTGTTACACATTTAAAACAGGAATTTAATTTAAGATTTCATTTATAATGTAAGATTTAAAATATCAGATGGTCAATTTGTTCTTACTGAGTAAAAATCTCGTTTTATCGTATATGTCCGTGAAATATTTAATGAGGCACCTTATGAAAGGAGAAAAAGCCGGACATAACCTTGGGTCTTGTAACCCACTTACCACTAAAAAAATGTGGCTTTGAACTACCTCGACGAGCAGTATATTTCCGCGATGCTTATCCACTACTCATTACACTGCAATTAAGGATGTTGATTAGAAACAGAAGGGATTTTTAAATTCAGTTATATTATCAAGTAAATTACCTTTTGCATGAAATAAAAGAATATTTGCATATTTATCCTTCGACTTATTCTAAACCTCTAGTTTGCCTCTTAAGTCAAAAAGGTGTTTTGAGATTTAAGCGCCCAAAAGTAGTCAATGATCGTCAATAAAGCCGAAATCTCAAAAGATTTAACCTACCCTTGACTCGTACACGACTACTGATGCCCCATGACCTACCTTGACTCGTATACGACTACTGATGGCCCTCTGACCTAGCCTTGACTCGTACACGACTACTGATGGCCCTCACACCTACCCTAAAG
This sequence comes from Stictocephala bisonia, assembly GCA_035578905.1. Taxonomy (NCBI): domain Eukaryota; kingdom Metazoa; phylum Arthropoda; class Insecta; order Hemiptera; family Membracidae; genus Stictocephala; species Stictocephala bisonia. The sequence goes on from JAQJVL010000283.1 coordinate 619,497, forward strand.
ACGTACACAACTACTGATGCTCACACTTACCCTTAAGACGAAAACGACTACTGATTGCCCTTTGACCTACCTTGATTCGTACACGACTACTGATGGCCCTCTGACCTAGCCTTGACTCGTACACGACTACTGATGGCCCTCACACCTACCCTAAAGACGTACACAACTACTGATGGCCCTCTGACCTAGCCTTGACTCGTACACGACTACTGATGGCCCTCACACCTACCCTAAAGACGTACACAACTACTGATGGCCCTCTGACCTAGCCTTGACTCGTACACGACTACTGATGGCCCTCACACCTACCCTAAAGACGTACACGACTACTGATGGCCCTCTGACCTAGCCTTGACTCGTACACGACTACTGATGGCCCTCACACCTACCCTAAAGACGTACACAACTACTGATGGCCCTCTGACCTACCCTTGACTCGTACACGACTACTGATGCCCCATGACCTACCTTGACTCGTATACGACTACTGATGGCCCTCTGACCTAGCCTTGACTCGTACACGACTACTGATGGCTCTCACACTTACCCTTATGACGTTCACGACTACTGATTGCCCTTTGACCTACCTTGACTCGTACACGACTACTGATGGCCCTCACACCTACCCTAAAGACGTACACAACTACTGATGGCCCTCACACCTACCCTTATGACATACACGACTACTGATGGCCCTCTGACCTAGCCTTGACTCGTACACGACTACTGATGGCTCTCACACTTACCCTTATGACGTTCACGACTACTGATTGCCCTTTGACCTACCTTGACTCGTACACGACTACTGATGGCCCTCACACCTACCCTAAAGACGTACACAACTACTGATGGCTCTCACACCTACCCTTATGACATACACGACTATTGATGGCCCTCTGACCTACCTTGACTCGTACAAGACTACTGATGGCCCTCCGACCTACCCTTGACTCGTACAAGACTACTCATGGCCCTCTGACCTACCCTTGTTTCGTACACGACTACTCGACTACTGATAACCCTCTGACCTATACTTGTTTCTTACACGACTACTGATGCCCCCTGACCTACCCTTGTTTCATACACGACTACTGATGGCCCTCCGACCTACCTTGACTCGTACACGACTACTGATGCTCCCTGACCTGCCCTTGTTTCGCACACAACTACTGATGGCCCTCCGACCTACCTTGACTCGTACACGACTACTGATGTCCCCTGACCTATCCTTGTTTCGTACACGACTACTGATGTCCCTCTGACTTACCACGACTCGTACACAACTACTGACGCCCCCTGACTTACCCTTGTTTCATACACGACTACTGATGGCCCTCCCACCTACCCTTGACTTATCCACTACTAATGGCTCTCCTAACGCAAATGACTCGTACACGACTACTAATCGCCCTTTAACCTAACTTGTCTTGTACACAACTTATATGTCTACTCATGGAAGTTAAGAGTGTAAAACTGTACAACACTTTACAGCCCACCCTATAAGTACGACTCATATTTCTTAAGGCAGACAAGGATCGTTGGAAATTTTCCATTATCTTATAAAGAAGCCCTACACTATGTTTCCATTTGGTACAATGGTACAACCCAAGTCTTTTTCAAGAACTAATTATAAATTACATCTAAATTAACCTGTGATATTATCAGTCTAATTTACAAAAGAACACTTTTGATAACATGGACAAGTCCTTTGTTTTTATGATAAATAAGTCATGTTCCAACCTGACTGCAAGCTCTATCAGTCTATGCAGTTCTATCTATCAAGAGTGAGTTTGTAAATGATATTACCTTCTTAAAATATGAAACCCAAAAACAATGAACTCACTCATCATTGAACCACTGATTAGATTTTGTACACAAGTTAGATTATGTATCACAAAGTCCCACTAAGAAGGGATTCTTTAAATTCCATTCCTAAGGGGTGGAAACATTCCCTCAATGTTTCCTTTTTCCTATAAGATTAACATTGGCATTAATTTAATCTAAGTACAGTACCAGGAAAGCCGATCTCCGATCGGGTTCATATCATCTAATCGCTGACTTCCAATACCGAATTTAAATGAATACCAAGATACTGAAACATGCTATGAAGCTGAAATTGAAAATACAGATCTTGATTCAAACAATGAAACAAATTTTATGACTTGTAATAATACTTTGCAAACAACTTCTACAAATAATTCTGGAAATACCTTACAAACTTCTAGCAACTTTCTTAATTACGATTTGCCATCAACCTCGGTGTTACCCCCAAGGTTGATGGCAAATCGTAATTAAGAAAGTTGCTAGAAGTTTGTAAGGTATTTCCAGAATTATTTGTAGAAGTTGTTTGCAAAGTATTACTACAAGTCATAAGATTTGTTTCATTGTTTGAATCAAGATCTTATGTGTATATTAGACATAGGTAAGAAAAATACAATATTTGGTTTGTTTACATTTTAACAGATTCAGAAACACATGTGTTATTTAAAAAAATAAATTAAAATCATAACTCACATGTTGAAATAGTAAATAGTAAACATTAAACAGTGGTATTGACCCACCCGCTCACCCATTTACTTTTGGAATCGTGAAAACTCATAGAAAATGAGTTTTCTCAAAATTGTCACCAAATCCATTGGATTCCTGAGGTAGAAAACCTTTTTATAGACAAAGTACGAAGAAAATCAGTAAAGCCGTTTTTGAAATAAAATGACTGGAAATAGGTACATATAAAGATACATACAATTCCTTGCTCGTTTTATAGTATAAGATAGTTATTTCAAACAGTTGATACAAAAAATATAAACATGGTACAAACGCTTGGCTAGTTGGGTATTCATTGTAAAATGTTTAATTTCATTTCCACCAACTTTGCCATTATTGTACTACTTTGCATGCCACTAAAGTAGACTTATGGGGTTTTATAGGCAATAAAACTTTGTTATTAGAACAGCAGCAGGTTGAACTTTTACACTGATTTGATGGTTTAGAGAACCACGGAGGAAAGAGTTACGCAAGTGTAGAGAACCACCGCAAAGGAAGGCTGTCGGCTAGTTATCTAAAAAAAATTATGTTACCTACATTTTTTTTATTTTATAACCGGATGTGCCAATTTAAAAATAATTTCTAGTTATTTAAAAATAAATTCTAATATAACTTTAGTGAATAATTTTAAGCGTTGTTAAAGTTAAGAGTGAACAATGACATCATTCGTTTATCGTAACGTAGATAACATATAAAGTTCTGTATACCAAATAACTGTTGCAGTCAAACATTTTAAATGTCCATATACGAGAATACAATTTTTGTTGTTGTTGACGACTTCTGTTCAATATGTTATACTAATTCTATTTTTAGCAAACCTAAAGAAATTAAGATATTTAACTATACTCATTTTTTTAATGGGAATCAGATTTAAATGTTTGTAGAAAATCAGACAATATTAAAAGATAAATAATTTTTTCAGAGTGAACAGCAATTATAAACATAATTTTCAATTACTGATCCTTGAACTTGCTTTATAATATAAATTTATTACTTTCTCCTATTTGCGTTAGTATACAGAGAGTATTGTGATCGTCCAAACAAATTTTTTTTATAAATTGGTCTAAAAATCCATTTTAGGGTCCCCTGAACCCAAAAAAGTGGTTTTTTCGAAAACAATTTTTGTGTCTGTCCATATGTCTGTCTGTCTGTATCTATGTGCAGTTCGCTGGAGACCAAGCGGATGGATCAATTTTTATGAAATTTGGTATGTATGTGTATTTAGCCAATAGCTCCAGACTATTTTTTCAAATTTATTTATTTTTTTATTTTTATGGGGAAAAACATACGAAAATAGAATTTTCTCTCAAACGGCTCTAACGATTTTGATTAATACTCGTATTTTAGGAAAGATGTGAATTACAATTTAAAATATTTTAGTAAAAGCTGCATGTCTCTAACTTGACTAGTATTTTAACTAGGCAAAAAAAAACTTGGGAATCAAACCCAAATTGGGTAATTTTCAAAGTTTTGATTTTTTAGTGTTCAAACTTTCCCCCACTAAAAACATTGTGCCATTTTAAAAAAAAATTCTTTGGAACCATTTATTTTTAATGTACTAGGGAAATTACAACTCCTGTAATGGTAACAGGATCCGTTTTGTGGTGACATAACTGACCTTGACATCTGTCTTAGGTAATACAGTCTGGATATAACAGTACCTGTATCAACCTAAACTGCCTTGAGTTTGTAACATGTTCCTATAGTGTTATGTAATGAAAACCCACCAACAAAATGGTGTATTTACAATACTTGGAACAAATCTTCACATAAAATTCAAAGAATTTTATTTCAGACCAACTACAGTACTTTTAAAATCTGTAAAAATGTATTGTTTAGTCTTCTACATTATATTAACTTTTTTTCTCAAATCGCCTTGACACAATTTTTATAAGGTTGGGCACACTAAAAAGTGGCAAATAAAATTTCCAATCATTCGATATCAAGAAAAATTGTATGTTAATCAAAATATGTGTTAGTTTCAAAATGCACTTAAATATCTTCTTATTGAAACAATTTTTATTTATAAATTACCAGATTTATTGTAGGTAGAAATAGAAACAAAATTAAATGTCAGACAACCCAAATGTAATTTCTATTTATTACAAAATAAACAAAACTACTTTGTGAATCTCTCTGGTCTAAGAATGGTAAACATGACATATCGAAATTTATTACCCTAATATTTGTACATTTTGTAATTATACTGCGATAAATTTGTGCTGTTAACTTGTTTTATAAAACAATATTGAGATTCAGTCTTAAATCGATGTGAGTACAGTTAATAGCCAGGTTATTAAAATGTTTTAAAAGAATGTTTAAGACCTTTAGGCTCTAAAATGATAATATATAAAAAAAATCAAGCAAAAATCACATTACAAAAAAATCTTCGCTTAACATGCAATATAGTTTTTTTATAATCATACCATTTTCTGTACTGTGCAAGCCAATGCATTTGCTGTAGACACGCACATGTACTACAATCTAACAGCGATTCATTTCAAATCAGAGCCCGGACGACTGTTTAACGTACTAATTGTTAGATAACTAATTATCAAAGAGCTCAGTTATTAGTCACTTAGGCATGTGCTGAAGAAATACGGAGAGGGAGGGATGAAGAGAGAAGAGAGAGACCGCTGATACTACCTGTGAAACACCTACATAACTAATCATTTCATAGAACAGGAAACTCAAGGGGCCCATAAGAGTGTGGGCAGCGTTCATGTCTCTATAGTAAATGCTTCTACCGATAAAGCCATCCACATTTTACACTAATCTAAAACAAACATTTAGAAGAACTCATCTTATTACAAAAAACACTTATCACATGCTTCAAATTGGTTCAAAAGCATCCATATCACTTACCTTCCTACTAAATTATCTAGGGTAATCTATCTTCTCAGACTTCTTACATCCTGTGTCAATACAAACTATGTAAAAACTGCCTATTTCACCTTCTTTCTATCCATGATAAGATATGGACTTGTTATATGGGGCAAAGCAAGTAAAATTGTTGGTATTTTGATACTCCAAAAAAAATGTACAAGAATCATTACTAACTGACTTCCATTAGGATACTATAAACCTCTTTTTATTTACTCAAAAATCCAAGCTGTAATAAATCTCTACATTTTTTTATCTAATAAAGTATATTCCGGTTTTTCAAAATTCACATTTAACAAATCTTAACAGAAAAAAATCACTCATGTAACACCAGAAACAAAAATTCCGCGATTATTAAACACAATAGATTGAGCAAACTCATAATAGTCACTTACTAGTTGCACTAAGGGTCTACAACCACTTGTTGCCTTTGGTGCAAAAATATAAAAATAAGACGTTCCTTAACAAATATTATTCAACACAATAGATTGAGCAAACTCATAATAGTCACTTAGTAGTTGCACTAAGGGTCTACAACCACTTGCTGCCTTTGGTGCAAAAATATAAAAATAAGACGTTCCTTAACAAATATTATTCAACACAATAGATTGAGCAAACTCATAATAGTCACTTAGTAGTTGCACTAAGGGTCTACAACCACTTGTTGCCTTTGGAACAAAAATATAACAATAAGGCGTTCCTTAACAAATATTATTCAACACAATAGATTGAGCAAACTCATAATAGTCACTTAGTAGTTGCACTAAGGGTCTACAACCACTTGTTGACTTTGGAACAAAAATATAACAATAAGGCGTTCCTTAACAAATATTATTCAACACAATAGATTGAGCAAACTCATAATAGTCACTTAGTAGTTGCACTAAGGGTCTACAACCACTTGGTGCCTTTGGAACAAAAATATAACAATAAGGCGTTCCTTAACAAATATTACTCAACATAATAGATTGAGCAAACTCATAATAGTCACTTACTAGTTGAACTGAGGGTCTACAACCACTTGTTACCTTTCGTGCAAAAATATAACAATAAGGTGTTTCTTAACAAATATTATTAAACACAATAGATTGAGCAAACTCATAATAGTCACTTAGTAGTTGCACTAAGGGTCTACAACCACTTGTTGCCTTTGGTGCAAAAATATAACAATAAGGTGTTTCTTAACAAATATTATTAAACACAATAGATTGAGCAAACTCATAATAGTCACTTAGTAGTTGCACTAAGGGTCTACAACCACTTGTTGCCTTTGGTGCAAAAATATAACAATAAGGCGTTCCTTAACAAATATTATTAAATACAATAGATTGAGCAACACTCATAATGGTCACTTAGTAGTTGCACTGAGGGTCTACAACCACTTGTTGCCTTTGGTGGAAAAATATAACAATAAGGCGTTCCTTAACAAATATTATTAAACACAATAGATTGAGCAACACTCATAATAGTCACTTAGGAGTTGCACTAAGGGTCTACAACCACTTGTTACCTTTCGGCAAAAATATAACAATAAGGTGTTCCTTAACAAATATTATTAAACACAATAGATTGAGCAACACTCATAATAGTCACTTAGTAGTTGCACTAAGGGTCTACAACCACTTGTTGCCTTTGGTGCAAAAATATAACAATAAGGCGTTCCTTAACAAATATTATTAAACACAATAGATTGAGCAACACTCATAATAGTCACTTAGTAGTTGCACTAAGGGTCTACAACCACTTGTTGCCTTTGGTACAAAAATATAACAATAAGGCGTTCCTTAACAAATATTATTCAACACAATAGATTGAGCAAACTCATAATAGTCACTTAGTAGTTGCACTAAGGGTCTACAACCACTTGTTGCCTTTGGTGCAAAAATATAACAATAAGGCGTTCCTTAACAAATATTATTCAACACAATAGATTGAGCAAACTCATAATAGTCACTTAGTAGTTGCACTGAGGGTCTACAACCACTTGTTGCCTTTGGTGCAAAAATATAACAATAAGGCGTTCTTAACAAATATTATTAAACTCAATAATATTTGTGTTTTTGACTTTGTTGATTTGAGTTGTTGATAACGAACCAGTAGTCAAACAGAATATTCTTTACAACATAAATCATAGTTTCCAATTGCTATCTGTGTATTGCATTATGTGTTATATAATTTACAGTGCATTTGACCCACACATACATTTATGATGTGTGTTAAACTCCCAATAAACCACTGTGCATTCGTTATAGCCTAATCAATAAAATAATCTCCATAATGTTTGTTGATGCAGCTCATTCTGACCTACTATAACGAACAGGAAACGAGGGGAGTTTAAGGCGCCCACCCATGAGATTACAGTGGTACTGACCCACCCACCCACCCCTACACGTACAGTAGTACAGACTCACTCGCCTACCCCTACACGTACAGTGGTATTGACCCAATCACCCACCCCTACATGTACAGTGGTACTGACCCACCCACCCACCACTAAACGTACAGTGGTACTGACCCACTCGCCCACCGCTACACGTACAGTAGTACTGACTCACCCGCCCACCCCTACACGTACAGTAGGCCACCCTTCTCCTATACGTACAGTGGGTACCATACAAGCACAGGAAATTTCAGGAACATTTAGAACATCTGGAGGAAGTTCTGAAGCTCCTCCGCAGCGCTGGCCTTACCGTCAACCATTAGAAAGTCACCTTCACAAAACCTGAAATTTCCTTCTCAGGTTATCTGATCTCCTATTAGGGTGTCTGCATTGATCTTGCTAGAACACAGGTTATCCAGGAGTTTTCTCCTCCCACCCCCAGCCCATACACATACAGTGGGATTTATCCACCTGCCCATCCATACACTTACAGTGGTACAATGGTACGCCTAATTGTATGTGTATGGGTGGGCGGGTGGATCACTAACATTATATGTGTATGGGCAGGCGGGTGGGTCACTAACATTGTATGTGAATGGGTGGGCGGGTGGGTCACTAGCAATGTATGTGTATGGGTGGATCACTAGCAATGTATGTGTATGGGTGGGTCACTAACATTGTATGTGTATGGGTGGGCGGGTGGGTCAATACCAATGTACGTGTAGGGGTGGGCGGCTGGTACTGTTAAATAAGTACCAATGGCGCGTGCGCGTGCATGTGCGTGTGCTTGCGTTTTTGCGTAAGCGTGTGCGTGCATGTGCGTGCGTGTTTGTGTGTGTGTTTTTTACAATAACAAATACAAACTCATAATAGGCACTTACTAGTTGAACTGAGGGTCTTAAACCACTTGTTGCCTTTGGAACAAAAATATAACAATAAGGCGTTCCTTAACAAATATTATTCAACACAATAGATTGAGCAAACTCATAATAGTCACTTAGTAGTTGCACTAAGGGTCTACAACCACTTGGTGCTTTTGGAACAAAAATATAACAATAAGGCGTTCCTTAACAAATATTATTCAACACAATAGATTGAGCAAACTCATAATAGTCACTTAGTAGTTGCACTAAGAGTCTACAACCACTTGGTGCCTTTGGAACAAAAATATAACAATAAGGCGTTCCTTAACAAATATTATTCAACACAATAGATTGAGCAACACTCGTAATAGTCACTTAGTAGTTGCACTGAGGGTCTACAACCACTTGTTGCCTTTGGTGCAAAAATATAACAATAAGGCGTTCCTTAACAAATATTATTAAACACAATAGATTGAGCAAACTCATAATAGTCACTTACTAGTTGCACTAAGGGTCTACAACCACTTGGTGCCTTTGGAACAAAAATATAACAATAAGGTGTTTCTTAACAAATATTATTCAACACAATAGATTGAGCAAACTCATAATAGTCACTTACTAGTTGCACTAAGGGTCTACAACCACTTGGTGCCTTTGGAACAAAAATATAACAATAAGGCGTTCCTTAACAAATATTATTCAACACAATAGATTGAGCAACACTCGTAATAGTCACTTAGTAGTTGCACTAAGGGTCTACAACCACTTGTTGCCTTTGGTGCAAAAATATAACAATAAGGTGTTTCTTAACAAATATTATTCAACACAATAGATTGAGCAAACTCATAATAGTCACTTAGTAGTTGCACTAAGGGTCTACAACCACTTGTTGCCTTTGGTGCAAAAATATAACAATAAGGTGTTTCTTAACAAATATTATTCAACACAATAGATTGAGCAAACTCATAATAGTCACTTAGTAGTTGCACTAAGGGTCTACAACCACTTGTTGCCTTTGGTGCAAAAATATAACAATAAGGTGTTTCTTAACAAACATTATTAAACACAATAGATTGAGCAAACTCATAATAGTCACTTAGTAGTTGCACTAAGGGTCTACAACCACTTGGTGCCTTTGGAACAAAAATATAACAATAAGGCGTTCCTTAACAAATATTATTCAACACAATAGATTGAGCAAACTCATAATAGTCACTTAGTAGTTGCACTAAGGGTCTACAACCACTTGGTGCCTTTGGAACAAAAATATAACAATAAGGCGTTCCTTAACAAATATTGTTTGCTACTGGATAACCCCTTTTATTCACTGGATGAATTTTTCTGCATTAAAAGTGTCTCTTTTTAATTTTGACGAAACATTGTGTGTAAAATGTAATTCAATTCCAATTTTATAATTATATGTAAGAGTTGTCTCTTTTCACTTAAACTGACATCGGACTTGGCTGTCAATGAGAGCTGTCTGCAACTTGACTTAGTCAATGATCATAGAGTTTTATGGCAATATAAATTATTTGGATTTGATTTTGAATAAAATTATCTTTTCTCTAATTGTTTATGAATACCAACTTCAGATGGGTGTGAAGGAATATGTTTAATTTTAGTTAAGCTAAAATTTACACTAAATTGTAAATTTGGTTGTTAGAAAATCCATTTTATTATTTGGGAGTTCTTATCTAAAAAGAATAAAATTTACTGTTATAAAACTAAAGTAGAGCATTTTTTAAAAAATATAGATTGTTTTTTTTTTTTTTTTTTCATAATTAAGTTTATAAATTAATTAGTAGTTTTGTTAAATTGAAATTAAGTGTTTTTCGTTTCAACTTATATAATAATTATTATAACAATTATTGCAACGTTTTATTTTTGTTGCAGTCACTGAAAAAAGTACAGTAGTTTTTTATACCTTATGACATATTGTATGTATAATATTAGAAGTATAAATTAAAAAACATGCATTATGTCTAATGATATGACATTAGCCTGAGTTTGTTAATGATCTGCAAGATTTATAGGGGATATAAAAGAAATATTATTATTATATTAGTGGGGCTTAATATAATAATAAAATTAACTTTTTATTTAATTTTTAGAGTTTAGAGCTGCACAGAATATAAGAGATCAACGTAAACATGCTAACTGTAGTTGTTTAAACAGATGAATTCACTGATAAAAAAATATTAAGAAAATCTTAAAATAAATAAATTTAATGTAACAAAGATATTTTTTGTTTTTTATTTATATTCACAAAGTTTCATTTGATCTTTTTAATCTATTTATTTTAGTTTAAATATCAAGTAGGCTATATACTCCATTAAACTAGTTGGTGCTTATCACTAAAAATAATAAAGCAACACCCATGATGATATCACTAAAAATGGTAACCTTATTTTCTTTCCTTTACAATTGAGATGGTGATTAAGAAGATAAATGATTGTAGTTTATTACTAATTAATGTTGACTCATTCTAAGAAACGGCCAAATAGTCAAGCAACTAGAACAACTAATGGTGTATCAGTGAATACAACCTAAATAGTTTCAGTTTAAGTTTTTGTAAGTGACAATAGTACAAAATGTTGGTATTCCTCACATGGTGAGGTCCATTATGGAATGAAATGTTACTTTCTATGAAATGTTCTTGTTTTCTTTGTTATTTGTATCTTCTTTAATTTTCCATCCTAGACCATCCGAAATTGGCCATTACCTAAGTGCCATTCAACTGTTTTTTTTTTTTTTTTTTTTTTTTTTTTTTTTTTTTTTTTTTTTTTTTGACTTTGGGCGTTTATTTTTCAATTTTATGCAACAGTTAAAACGCAGGCAGTTGGTATTGCTAGACGATTCCCTTTCTATTAAACACAGTTTATGTCAAACTGAATAAAAAGGTTTTAGTTAATCTGAGATATCAGACACTGAATGCCATTCTTTATTAATGAATTCTTTTAGCTTTGTTCAAACAAAATCATTTGCTTCAGAGTTTGCAACTTTAGAGATATCTTCGTCTGTCTCAAAAATTCCAACTAAGGCAAATTTATGTTTAACTCGTCAATTTCCACTTCAACTTCACTATCCTCTTCATGTTATATTTTCTGTAATAAGATCTCAATAGAAGAATGTTCAAATAAATAGAGCATACTCAATAAAAATAGTTTTTATTTTTTTAATATTTGGAATAAAATTGGAATGAAAGTTTACAAAAATAGCTGATTAACTTGCTGATGTCTCAACACAAGATTTTCAAAATTAAGTCTACATTCTTAAAGTCTACATCTTCAAACAATATTTTTACGAAGTACAGTGAAAACCCGATTGCCCATCACCCCATTTTCTGCCAGGTTCTGTTATCCGCCAGTGTTTGGGTTTGTCGCGCCACGAAATAACAGTTGCTGTATGAGGCTTATCCATCTGGAAAACGACAATTTCCCCCTCCAGCCGTCTAGCCCTCATAAGCCTAGTTCCAATGGCCTGTCATCCGTAAGATCTTGTCTGCTGTCTACCAGATAACAGGTCGTTGCAACAGCTCGCCTGTGTATTCTTGACATACGGACAGGCTGTACGGGACTCCCTGAACAGATCCCGTACAACATGGGGAAAGAGGCGGCACTACAAAGGCCTGTGGTCGGAGATGAAGTTTTAAGCCCCGACGCCTATACACGGGCCGTTGGAACAGTCATGTCTGATGATACACAGACGACACACTATCTATGTACCGACATCAGGCCGTTTGATGTCTGCGAAAACACTGGCTGTGGGAACTGAGCTTTAATATATTACACTGTACTGCAGTTTGATTTTAAGAATGTTGGTAATTAATTGTGCTCATTACATAATGTAGAAGCTTATGTTTTATTTTAAAACAAGGCCTACTGTAATAAAAGCTTAATTGTAACCTGCAGTATTTACATTCTGTAACATGTCTTTTTTCTAACCTTTTCATTCTCATTTCGTTAATTAATATGTACTATACAGCATTCAAAATTAATGTGCGTAAGCACTAATAATAAGTTTCCAGCGATATAAGTGTGAGTGCGTGAATTCTCTATGATCCGTCTATTCTCCAATCCACGGCCGTGGTTCCCACCCCTGACGGAAAATAGGGTTTCTACTGTACCACTAAAAATGTATAAAATATCTATAAAACTATATCACAAGTGATTGCAGGCTATATTAATTATATATCATTCTTGTATTAATAATTGAGTAAAAAATAAACACAGCAATCTACTTCTCAGTCATGTTTTTAGTCCAATGTATTAGCCTAGCATTGTTTATAATTTACAAAAACTGATAAGTAAATTAAGGTAAAATTTGTAAAATACATAAATTGAATTATATAGAACATAGAAATGTTTATAAAAACATATTAAACACACATTTAATAATAATAATAATAATAATGAACGTAATATTCTTTTCAAGTCATATAATAAAAAATATAAAATTATTTTGAGGGTGTATAGTTAGAGTTAATTAATGTGTTATTTCAGTTTCCGTACCATCAAGTTTAGGTTTGAATTTTAACAGTTTTGCATAACTCTTTAAAAGCAGCTTCCAATAGCATAAAACGTCTCTATTTCTCAAATGTTCCCAAATGACATCCCTTCCTCTTTTAGCAATTTCCTGTGCAAGTCCATCATGGTTTTTAAAAAAATTTAAAATATTTCTAATCTCATGTTTCTTGGCACCAGCCTTGATTGGAACATAATGAACCCAAGGTTTCAATGCGGGATAGTAAAACTCAACCCATTCATCACCAACATTGAAAACTAAAGACTGACAGAGGAATAGGTACTTAAATCTAAAACTGGCTGCAACACCTCTAAAATTAAAAAGGTATTTATATTTGCAATGGTCTTCTAAGGAAACTTCCTCCACTGGTGCTTCACCGAGCGTGTCTTTGTTTGACTTCCAGGCTTGATTCTTTGTGTATGCTGCATCAGCAATTGAGGGGTCCTCTCGAGACAAAAGTACCAAAGCATCTCTTTCAATATGAGTGCGAGAGCCTCGGAAGAAAGCTATTGACTTTTTTTCAACCCAAGGAATTTTTTCTCGGGTTTTGTCCAATAAAAGCCTAAAATTATCCCAATCTCCGAGTCCCCGAGGGTACAATTTTATTGCGGGTCCTCCGGCCCAGAAGGCCCATGCAGGGTACATTATATCCCAGTAGTCTTCGGTCTTGCTGAAAGAGAACACCGGTAAATGTTCTTGTTGATATTTCATCACTTGGGGCCAATCTCTTGTGTTCAGCACTAATTCTAAATCTGGAAGTTCTTTCTTCAGTTTCGATAGGAAGTATTCAACGCCAGTACACCTTGCAGGAAACATGCAATCGCCACTTCTGTACAGTTTGCCTTTTATTATTTTAAATAGAGTTCCTTTAATTACAGCAGCTTTCAGCATATCTTTTTTAATACCTTTTTCAAACACAGATAAATCCCTTACAATAGTTTCAGAAAAGCAGCTGCAGTTTTTAAATTGACATGGAACATATTGTTCCACTGATTGTTGGATAAGATTCAACATTTCATTGTCTTCTTTATTGTACATAGATTTGCTATAATCATTATTACATTCTTCCTTTGAATAAATCTGTATTATCAATAATAGAATAATGCAACAATTATTGAACATTTTTTCTTTAACTAAAAAAGGAATCTATGGTAATTAGTTACATATTACAATATGTTTCCCATATGAATTAACTATTTTGCAATGACCTTAATCATAAATTTCTTTTGCAAGGCTAGTTTTTTATATCATTATATAGTTAACTGAAACCAGATTCCTTCCGAGGGAACAAACTTCATGCCTCATACTTAATTTCAATTTTTTGTAACTTAAAAATATAATAACTTACTTGCTACAAAAATGTCATAACACAATTTATAATGAAATACTTTATAGTGAAGAAAGAATCTATTAAACCTAAATAAAAATAATTTTAACTAACTAAATTCATACTTGTAATAAAATTTTATTAATTAAGTATCCCGCTTTCTAGAAGGAGGTGATGACCGTTGTTAAAGGAGATCCACGAAACACAACAGCATTTTGAAGCCTTCATAAATTCTATCTTTTCAGCAGCATCTGAACAAATTTAAGTAATGTTATATCATTTTATTTATGGTTTCTACATAAATATTTATACATCATAAAAATGGTCTACAAACATTATTAATAATTAAATAATATTATGAGTATATTCTGGTGATGTCAGTAAATTTTATACACAATATGAAAAAATGGTAATAAAATATGGCAAATAATTGGTGGAGTGACAAATAACTGCGACGATAATCAAATGAAGCTTTTCCTGTTACATTGCGAACAAGTCATGTATTTATTACATATGTAATTGTTTTATTTAAATCAATAACATATGTTTTAAATATGTTTAAAAGTACTTTGCAGTTGACATTTATTTAATAATTTTATTGCACTAATGCAATAAATTACAAATTATCATTTCAG
Organism: Stictocephala bisonia; assembly: GCA_035578905.1. Lineage (NCBI taxonomy): Eukaryota > Metazoa > Arthropoda > Insecta > Hemiptera > Membracidae > Stictocephala > Stictocephala bisonia. Next base: position 634,653 of record JAQJVL010000283.1, read on the forward strand.
TAAGATATAAGATTTATTTGTTTTAATTTTGTTTATAGGTTATCTTTAGAGTAATATGATTGAGGAGACTCCCAGGTGGGAACGTCCAATAACTACCAAACACCACCAAGCAAAAATATAAATAGCCTATTGTTATAATTTTATCTCATTAAAAAACTAAATGCAATATTATGTTTATAAAGCTTAATCCTAGACCTAGGCAATAGCATATAAGCAAGTTTTATGTTAGGTTAAAGGGCACTAGGCCAGGAATTGGAGAGATTGGACATCAGCAAACTTACCTTAGAAGACAAGTTCACAAACACCAGAGTAGTAGTAACAAACACAAAATAATCACATAATCACACAAACTTTCAGTACCACTGGCACTTTCTTCAGGTGAGTAGAGAGAGAGAGACTGACAAGTGAGTAGTGGTAACAGAATTATAGCTGGCCACAATAGGCCTACCAGGGGAGGGATGGTGCCTTTGTGGATTTTGGGTAGAATATAAAACTGGGGTGGAATATCCTAAGTGTTACTCTATGGATGTACAATCCCCACAAACACAACCACCACTAAACACCCCCCACCACTGCCACCTACCCAGCAATAGTGGAAGCCATGTCAGTCTCTCTCTCTACTCACGAAGAAAGTGCTAGTGGTACTGAAAATTCGTGTGATTATGTGATTCTTTTATATATGTTACTTCTACTCTGGTGTTAGTGAACTTGTCTTCTAAGGTAAGTTTGCTGATGCCCTATCTCTCCAATATATTAATATAAGCAAGTTCAAATGTGTATTTAATATACATATAAATGTCATTTAATGTACACAATTACAGATCATAAAAATATATATAAATTATCACTTCTAGAAATTTACATATAATCAACATAAAAATGTGCATATAATGCACTTTTTAAAATCCAACTTTTGAAAGCCAAAAACTCACTTAGCAACATCATTGAATAGCAACATCACTAAGCACTCTTTACCCAAATAACAATTTCTTTCAGTCACAAAAAATATGTTTTCTCTGTCATTTATCAACCGATCTTTTTAATTGGCATATCATTGGATAATATATAAAGTCTATAAATCATGTGTCTTAAAATTTGTGGTTGAAAAGTGTAATTTTTTTTATATTTGACTTTGAAATTTTTAAACAGTCGCCATTTTGAAACGATAATTGTAGACACTTAGCCTTTTGATATAAAATGTATCTTTCTAAGATCAACCTCAATACGAAAATTCAGTATTGTATGTCAAATGGTTTTTTAGATATTTAAATTTTTTTTAAAAACACATATAGACACACAGACAGAAAATAAATCGAAATAGGACATATATTATATAGCAATATTTGCTTGTGTTGAGCTGATAAATAATCCTCTAAAATATGCAATAGTCGAAGTTGGACACCCTGTATATTATTTAATTATTATTACCTTTCTTATAGGCAATGTTAAACTAAAATTTGTAGTGGTAATTATTGAAAAATATTACAACTGTAAAAGAATTTGTTACCTAAAAAAACGAATGAGGAACCTGCAAGGAATTAGTCATTTTAAAGACAATTTAATCTGGAAGTTAGATCAAACAAAACCACTGTAGTAGTGCATATCCAGTGCACAGTTACATAGACGTAGGTGAAGGAAACTGAACACACCTAATTTTTTCAATATATTCATGAGGAACCATTAAACACACAACTCGTCGTTTCATGTAACCACTCTACATTCTACTCGAAATAGTCCAACAGTACACTTGCTGCACAGTATCAAACATTATACACAAAACCATCGAAAAACGTCCAGTCCTCTCTAACAAACACAACAACTTGACGTTCTGTCCTCCCAAACACACTACAACTTGACGTTCTGTCCTCCCAAACTTACACTACTACTTGACGTTCTGTCCTCCCAACATCACTACAACTTGATGTTCTATCCTCCTAAACAAACATTAAACTTGACGTTCTGTCCTCCCAAACATACACTACTACTTGACGTCCTGTCCTCCCAACATCACTACAACTTGATGTTCTATCCTCCTAAACAAACACTACAACTTTACGTTCTGTCCTAAACATACACTATTACTTGACGTCCTGTCCTCCCAAAATCCCTACAACTTGATGTTCTATCCTCCTAAACAAACACTACAACTTTACGTTCTGTCCTAAACATACACTATTACTTGACGTCCTGTCCTCCCAACATCACTACAACTTGATGTTCTATCCTCCTAAATAAACACTACAACTTTACGTTCAACGTAATAACATACAACGTAGTACGTTATTAATACTACATAATGATAGAAATGAATCACAGTGAATAGCAATAGGTCAAAATAATAATGTATATAGATTACAATAATTAAAGAATGAACGGTAAAACTGTAGCAGATATCAAGCGACCCACCCAAGAGGATAACAACACCCTTTTCCATATGCGCTTTAACAATAACCAAGGGTCTAGTTTTATAGGCCCTACAGTTTTCTCTATGGAAAGATGCGCAGGTAGGCCAGGGAGTACTAACCCTCTGTTGTCAAAACATTGTCACTGTGGAGAACCCAAGTGTTGGCCCTCCCACATTCCTACGATCATTACCAAGCCTCCCTTAAATTCTTAGAAATAGATGGTTCTAATATAAAAGCTATAAATTAAACTTTTGATCACAAATAATTAAGTAATAGTTAATTTTTCTTACCAAATAGACCTATATCAGAAAACTTGAATATTAATTAAACGGCGTCTAGCGTCTGTTTTATGTGTACAGCATTTAGGTGCTTTGCATGGCACTTCTGCATACCGCAAGGCCTCTGGGTCGGCTATCCTGGTAATTGCCGGAATCGTCCCGGTCCATTTTTGACATATTTCTGATATTAAAAATGATTTATATTTTTACACTGTACAATAATTTGAAAACTGTTCAATGACTTGAGATATGACAGAAAATCACTATTAATAGCCATATGCCCGATAATTATAAACGTCACTAGGCCTACTAACTACAAAAGACAAATTTGCAAATATTTTTGCTAAGGATGACTGAAAGACCTGGCACCTAAATTTAATGAAAATTTCAAAATTTGTGAAGTATATCTTAAGTTTGGTTACATTTGTGAAAATTGTTTACTCATGGGTGAAAATAATAATTTAATTGCAAAACCAAAACATAATTATTCATGTTCAGCCTAAAAAACTAAGTAAATTGAAAAAAAATTTAATTTAATTTAACTCATGTTTAAGTAGTTTAAACTGTGTTTAAACAGCACATTTTAATTTTTATAGGCTAGTAGATATGCATAATTAATCAATATTTTACAAACCTACTCTGACCTAAAATGTTCTTTCACAAGAATTCGAGATTTATATTTGAATTCCGGTGCTTGGCCTTTTGGTCATGTCTCCGGTGAAAATATATACAAATTTGTATTTTGTGGTAAGCTGTATTGATTAGTGGTGCGTAGAAACACACCAAATGTTTAAAACTACTATCTGAAACATAAAAAGCAATTTGGGAGTTTTGAAATTGTTTCCTCTCTAACACCAACTGTAGGCTAACCGTCACATTACCCACTAAACAGGTTATCTAACTCATTTTTACTCAAAATGATTGTTGGTTTAAATGTTAAACTGATCTTTTCCCCCTTCTATGCTCTTCTATCTAGCACTGACAACATCCAAAACATTTTTTTAAGATATTTAGTTGCTCTGCTTGCTTAACAGGTCTTACTTAAAACATTGAAACAATCTAATGTGAATAACTACAAAAACACATTTTAGCAGTTGTAGTACCATGCTTATTTGTCTAACGTTAAACTGAAATCAAAAGGTTTTTTACAAAAAGTTGTTGTTGAACAACAAATGGTCTATTTTCATTTTTCAAAAAGAACAGCCTGTGACCACTGATGCTGTATGTAAATATCATGCATATGGCAGTGAAACGTGGTTTGCCAGAAAAGTAGTTTACCTGAAAATCAATTGTTGTAAAGCAAAATGAGTTTCTCATTTCTGTTCAACACAATAAAATATTTGAGAAGTATGTTAAAAATACTGTATGCCTAAGGAGTAGAATAATTGGTTTTTCCAATACTTTTTAACATGATTTTTTTGAATAAAAGGAATTTTTACCTATTTCTTCAAATTATTTGTTAGGGAACCACTTAATTATAAAAATCAGAACATACTCAGTTCATTACTACCGAACCAATTTATGGAAGATAAATTCTTATACAAGTATTTATCCCCCTTTACATCATGACTGTGCAGTAACATATAAAGATGGACACACTTCCTATACTGATTTTATGTTTCAAATTGGTCGTCCAAGTTATGCGACCACCTGTTCCTCCAATGATAAGAAAATGTGATTTGGTTATTTAATTTTCACCACAGGTGGAATTTCTCTTTAACTAGAAATTAAGGTAGTTGGTACAGTCCAAAACTCCTCTCAGCAAATGTTGTTAAACTAGCTAAGATTAAAACAACACAATAACATCTGCATTTAAAATATGAGTTCTATCTACTAGGCTAACAAGAGCCATAAATTTGGTAATCTTTTGCAATATATCAAGACGTTGTGGAAAGTGATCTTATCAAACAAAAAATACAAGATGATACTTTTACCTTGCTTCAGTTTTACTGTTGATTGTATATTACTTACAAATAGAATCATGTTATAGGGATATTTCAACTAGTAAATTGGTTAGTTGGTGGCGTAGGCTACTACAGCTGGTTTAATCTGCATTAAGCCCTGTTCTTACGATGTGCAACTCACCAAACCCTAATGACTTTGATCAGCCATTGGTCGAGTTTCGTGTGTCAGAACAGCATGTCTGCGATTTTGGAAGCTACCTCGAGGTGGCACGTACTAACCACAAGCCACCCCGAGCCATTCCTCTCAGTATAAGTAAATCATAAACCATCGAAGGCTTGAGTCGGGAAAAAGCAAGTTTGGCTTGGCTCGTGCTACTCCTCATGACCTGCTAAAGTTCAGCCGTTCCTGTCTGGTAATTCACAATTGGGAAGAACATATAGGAAGGTACCAATTAATTTTTTTAGTTCAAATTTAAAACTATTTTGCTAGGAAATTCCATTTTTTACTGATTGTAAATGTAAAAAAAAAAAACTAAGTCAATCGCACTATGGTAACAATGTAAAACTATTAACATGATTTTTAAAATAAAATAAATTTGTTTATAAAGCAGAATGAAATGAAAATTACAGACGTTGTTTGTAGTAAGTTTTGTGAATTCAAATGTAGATTTTTTAGTAAATTGACTGAATAAAACATCCAGCATAGAAGTAGTCAATAACAGTTACTGGTCTTTTACATTGTCTTTTTCCCGTGTTGTCAAAATTGGTTTTCTGTTTGCACTTCTTTCCACCACTCTAGATAGATTCTTTCTATATACTTAAAACTTTTTTAACATTTAGGCCTATACATATTACCCACCTTCTGACATTAATTACACTTCGATAGGATAACACATTAAAAATATAACTATTCCCAATCAAGGGCCGACTTATACTAAAAAGAATAGCTGAGCTTTCCCGTGTGTTCCCATTTGATAAACTAGAAATTAATAACCAACTCTTTTTCGTCTGACAATTTTCTTCTTAAAAAATTCCTCACACACACAATAAATACTCTGCAGCACAAGCAATTAATTTATCTTCACATCATTTCATTCCTAGCTAGGCAACACTGCTCGTACTGACCCAGCCTTCATCCAAGAGCTGTCCATGCACCTACAGATGATCACAAGCCACCCGCGCCGTTATAACAGCTGGCTCGCATGTGCTTGTAACAATGGTGACAAACTCGTCCATCCTCGATCAAGATCAAGGTCATCCCGTCGTCACGCTTCATGAGAATGGGGTTTAAACTGTACATGGGATTACACTAAGCATTCCACAAATAGACCCCAAAAAAGCTAATAATTCGATACACAATTTAATATTGGTTGAGAAATCTATCGGTGTGTATGGGTATATAAAATCAATGGTCTAACATGCCATATTCATGATCAGGAGAAAATTCCGCACAATTTGAGTACCCACAGACGGACAATTAATTATTTAAGACAATTTAAGACGGACAGATTAATTGTATTTACTAACAAAAATATTTATCTGTTTTTCCTCATTTTCCCAACTTTTCTTTTGAAAAAATGTTAATATTCTTGTTCCTTAATTATTTATCTACTATGAAAACAAATTTCAGCTAAAAAATCAACAAAGCCCCTGATCTATAGAATTACTGAAAACTAGCAATAATAATGGTATAAATACTTTAAAATCAGATGATGGGGTTTTAATTTATGAACCTGACTTAAAATATTGAATAATGGCTAAAGACTGATTACCAATTTGATAAACAATTAGATCTAAGCTAAGCCAACTTACAGGTTTTGTTGATCAAATAATTGTAGTTGTTTAGGCTAGGACTGTAGGCCTATTTCAGATGAATAATTTTAAATGATCAAAGAGAATAGTTTTAAATAACAAGAATTACAAAAATTGAGTTCGATACAGGTCTAATGAATAGTATACCAACATTTGAATAACTAAATAATTTATAAGATTCTTGTTCCTTAATACTACGAAAACAAATTTCGGCTAAAACCTCTACAATATATATAATAATATAACAAACATAACCTTCACTTGGTGTGTTTGTTTATATTTTCTAATACAAACATTACAAACAAGCTCACAGCTGTAATTTTGTTTGACTTTTTTTATTTGTTTCATGTTTTACAAACGATGTAAAGTATCGGACGACTAAGAATCGATATCTTGATCGACCTCACAACTCATAATCGATTGGTGGATTACTCCTATACAACCTTAATTAGTTATTATGAGTACTGTAATGACTAGTCGTAATGTCATACTGTAATGACTGTAATGTCGACGAGGATCACACAAAGAACTCCTCGACCGTCGACAATGAAATGGAAACTAGAAGTTTCGAAATTCCAGGAACAAGAAGCTTGTTAATCATGTAATGCGCAGTTACAAAAGAAAGAATATTGTGCGCACAATCCACTATTCGCAGTTTACTTCCTCCCATTCATCCTACTGCACATGCAACGTTATATTAACAGTAACACACAGACCTTTGGCTCGAATATTTCAACCAACTGAACTACTGCATAAGAAGTTAGAACAGGTACTATATCACATTTTTTTTAGTCTATCTACGCCAGAGGCATTTCTTACTGTAAGTATTTATAGCATATGGGTTTTTATTACCATATAATTAAAAATTAAACATAAAAGCTGTGTTGTATACTTGGAAAACCCCACAAAGGTTATTAGATATTAATAAAAATATCAAGTGATCTCCTGTCACAAAGCTAAATCCAATCAATCAAGTCATTTAAGACCTGCCTTACCAATTCTGTTTATGCTAGCTCATCCCTCTGTAAAACAGCGCAGGTGGCAACTATGTAACTATGTGATCCACTGTTACGCTAGACCCTGCAATCACTTGACTGATCTAGTGTCAATCTCCATTTGTATTTCCAGTAGTTACATCTGCCCACTCCAGTTCAGAACTAATTCAACAGTGTCTATTCCCTACAAGGAGGGTTCATCCAACCTACAGGTATTGACGGATCGTCAATAAGGAACTTCTTTCGTCCATAAAAACTGTTCCACGCTATGGCCCAGCTAGCATTGAGTGAGAAATTTGATCAGCTTAATTGGAGAGCAGTAAGTAGAGGTCGGTTTCGAGATTATAAATGACCGTTCTGACGTGGAAGATCCTATGTAATGGAGGAGATGTGAGCATTCAAGATTTTATTGAATTTTTTAAGTAGCAATATAGCTTCTCCTGACATCTTTTTTCTGGAGAATCTATATTGCACAGCACCAGAAGCCAAGGTAGTGAAGTTGCCATGAGAGTGCCACAAATAGTTCACTATTAAGTTAATAGTTAAAGCTCTATTAAGTTGGACATCAATTGCTTTAGTATTTGCGCTATTTAGCCATCAGCAGCTGAATAAATCAGTGACAAAGCAGTAGTACGCAGGATGTGTGTGTTGGCTCCAGGATTAAACTGTAGTACATTTGCCTTAGTTTTAATTTTAGCTGATGTTTGTTGAAGATGGCAAAATCAGCGATCGATCTAACGTTATTCCCAGGTACTGTGGATGATCATTGTGGTGGAGTTTTACACAATTTAAAAAGATGTTTAATTTTCGATTAGCTTGTTGGTTACATATGTGGAAGCAGGCCACTTCGGTTTATGATGGATTAGGACTTAGCTTCCAGATTCTAAAATATTCGAGGGTTACAAGATCATTTGTGAGTCTTTCTTCAATAGCAGAGAAGTCCTTGTGTTTATAAGCTAAAACAATATCGTCTGCATACTGCATGTATACATTTTCTAGACTATGATTGGGATGTCAGCTGCATGGGCGGAGTTAGACCTTGTATGTTTGGGGGGGAGGGGGGGTACAAGTAACAAGTTTACCATGCATTAAATTCCCTGTATCCTACTTTTTCCGGGGGGGTCTGGGGGACATTTTTAAAAATTGCAGCTTAAAAACATGACATTTAGGTACCTTATTTGAATGAAAAATACTTAAACTCAGAACATGAAATTAATGTTTACCTTTATCAAACATAAACATAATATTGGTTGTATAGCAATATAAACCAGGTATATACATACAGTATTTACTTTCTACAATAGAACGGTCTCATATTGCCAAGCAATGTAACCCTATTGCAATGTAACATTAGCACTACAATTTTAGCACTACTTTAGTACCGTAATAATTAAATAAGAGGCAGTTTTCTATTACCTCTTTTTGCATATTTATCCGTTAGTTTATCCAAGTTGAGACTTTTTACTAAATCAGATTCTGAATAAATGACAGCCAAATTGGAGAAACGTTCTTGACTCATGGATGACCTAAGCCATTGATTAATTCTTCTCATTGTCGAGAACGGTCATTCACAAGTAGCACTATTAGATGAAAGGATAAGACAAATCTTAAAAAGCAGTTTGAAATTGGGATAAATATCATCTTGAATTAAAACCAGTTCTTTTAATATTCTAACCAACTCTTTAAGCGGTATTTCTTTCGGGTTGATACCATCTGACTCGAGAACGCACCGTAGGATGCTCATTTCTGATATGAGCATAGTTTGGTTCAATCCGGGCACTGGATATTTCTGTATAAACGATTCAGATTTCTCTACATTGAGGCAAAGGAACTCTTCACTCGCATTTGCTACTTCCATTGCTTCACCGGCAAACCTTCTTTTGAGTTCACTGATCAAAATATCAAGTATTGGGTAATAAAGGTCACAACGGTACTGTACCTTGCTGTTCACTTCACTGTTATCACTCAAACTCTCTGTATCGACTCCTCTTGACTGTCCAACAGTAGACATGACAAAATATTCATTAAGAGTTTTTGAAATAGAAATAACTCGTCGACGTTTGGGCGCAATTTGTGAACTTGAAGTCGAATGACTTTCTTTTTCCAAGGAATGAAATGTTGTGGTAGTCTCATTGGATTGTGTTGTGATACATTTTTTTTCAGGGAATAAATTTAGTTCGAGAATGTTTGAAAACTCCATTACTTCATTCCACTTTTTCTTCCAGGCGTTTTCACTTCTTTTTGACTCGAGCTTCTTAATAATTGCTCCTGCTGCTTTCGCACATCTTGCTATGCAAGAGTCCTCCTTCTGAAGCGCTTTGCTGAGGATATTTATATCTGTTAAACACTCCAATAAAAATATTTAACATACTACAAAGTCCATGGATGTAGTTGAAGCCAGTAATCCTTTGGCGTGAGGAGACTTTGAATTCCTTAGATCATGAGCAATCTTTTTGAGGACAGCATGAATTGCATCAAAAGATCTGTTAACAGATTGGACAGTAGTAGACTTACACGACCTCCTAGCGTCACTTAATTTGTGGATCTCATGTGGGCCTGGGACTTTGATCTGTAGCTCCTCTTGCAGTATTTTGTATTCCGCATGCATATCAGGATTAGAAAAAAAACTCATATAGTGACTGCATCACATTAAAGAAGAAACAACTGTAGTTATTGCTTTCACAAGAGTTTACAAGAACCAAATTAACCTTATGTGCTAAACAGTGCACATACATGGCGAGAGAATGGGTATCCCTGATGATTTTCTGTAGCCCATTCTTTACACCGGACATTACACTCGCGCCATCATGTGATTGACCTATTAATGTAGCAGTTATACCTACTTCCTTAAGGTAGTTCAAAATAATATTTGCTAAGGACTTAGCACTACGATCTAGGGAAACTGATGCATATGTTTGTTTCTGATTCAAACAAATATCTTATACAAATACACAATTGTTGAACTTGTTGAACTTCTGTGTGACTTTGCTTCATCGACCATTAAGGCATAAAATCCAGATTCGTTTATTTCATTCACTATTGTACTTAAAACTTCTTCAGTAACAATTTCGAAAATTTCGTTTTGAACGTCATGACTTGTTAAATTGAAATATCGTTCATATTTTCCTTTGAATTTAGTATCATATTTTGAGTATAATTCACATAACTCTAAATAATTTCCCTTGTTGCCTGACGTTTCTTTTTCATCGTGTCCACGAAAAGGCATTCCTTGTTTGGCCAAAAATAGCAAAAGGTCCAAAATTTGCTTAAAATATTCACGATTTTCAGAAATAAGCTCTTTATGAGATGATGATATTTCCGAAGCAATTGTATCCTTTGGCTTTCTATAGTTATGCCACTTCACCATGGAAAATAAGTGACTTTCACTGGACGCATGCTTTTCTAATTTTTCCCCTATCTTCTTCCAGTTACTTATGCCTTTTTCAGTTACAGATACTTCTTTATTGTTAGAAGAAAATACCCTGCAAGCGTAACAGAATACAGCATCTTTCTTTATACTGTATTCTAGCCATTCAAATTTCTTAAAATAAAATGGTGTAAATGCTCGTTTTGAATTTTTAATGTCTGAAAGTGGATATGTAGTCAAAATTGGGCGCGATGGACCCGTCTCTATATTACCAAGGTCCAATTTTTTTGAGTAGGCTCCTTCATCATAAGAAGAAGTAACTGAATCAGTTTGTTTACTTACGTCATGGCAAGACTTTGAACAGCCTGGGGAAGCTTTTATTAAACACTCAGATTCCGCTTCTTCATCGGTCTTAGACACGGTCACTGGTTCTTTTATTTTAAAAAAAGTTCTAATGTCTGTTGTTTTTTCACTCATTTTGTTTAAACTGTGATTCCATAGATAAACAAAACAGAAAAATGATAATACTGTAATTAATTAATATAGAAACACCACTCATCTCATCTTAAACAACACAAACAAAAACACTTATTTTAATACATGAAGCACGAAAGCGGGAATAGAGCATGAAGACTAGCTGACAACTGCTGACTGACTGGGCTGGGCAGACCGCCGGCCACGCTAAACACGACTCGATTCAGTTAGCCGCGCCAATTTGTAGATGGTATGTAGTTGATGTCAACCTGTAATTGTATTGTATAAGTGGGATGCTAATACTGGCACTGATCTTCATTTTGGATTAATGGCATTCTAATTTATTATTATTAGTATATAGAGTCAACATGGATTTAAGTTCATCGTTCATTTAGTGACTTTTATATAAAATTATATTCCTTATAAATAAAAATTAAAATTCACACGAAGGTTGGGGGGGGGCATTGCTCCACCAATGGTCAGCTGTATTCACGAATAAAATCTGAGCAAATAGAGACCCCTGTGGCAGACAATCCTTCAGATGTCTAAAAGGAGGGTGATGTTGTTCGCATCCACAGCAAATCTTTAAAGCTGTACGTACGTATCCCATGGGTAGTTCTAAATGAGCAACAAACCTGATAGCTGGGCCGTCACAAATTTGTGATTTCCCAGCTATGGCAGCTACCACACACAAAAATGTATTGTCAGTACAGTACTAAGGTTGTTAATGGGCAATGGTCCAACCTCATCAAGCAAAAAATGTTAGTTGGACTCCCGGGATTTGAACTCGTGAACCTCTGCATATGAAGCAGAAGTGCATATCAAAAGGTTGAGCGCGTAGATATAATTCTGAGATTATTTCTTAGGCTGCAGCAACTTTTAAGGGCTAATTGTAGTGCAGGATGGAAATAAATGCTGTCTTAAAAACATTAGGTATTCCAATGAGTAGTTCCAGTTAACAAGCTGTGTCTGTGGAAATGTTGATAATCTTGTTCACATCTAGATGCTTTGCTTACAGGTATACTCTTTTTGTTCGCTCTTGAATTGTTTATTTTGTTTGTAATGCTCATTTGTTGGAATCTTATTGAAACATTTAAGGGTCACGATTTATTGTCAAAAAGTAACATTTCTCATGCATCGTTAGCATAATAGTATTCAATAAAATAGAGAGCTTGAAATAGAGAATAGATCAATCAAGACAAATCAAAAATAAATTAAAAGAATGAAAATAGTTCATGCAAGCAAACCATTCAAAGAAAGTGGATACCTTATCTTGATCTAGGGTAATAAAAATATGTAAGATTATAGGAGCATGAATTTAGAAGCCAATTTTACAAAGCAGTTTTAAATGTTTGACCATCTAATTGTTTAATCTAAATAAAATGCATTTGGTAACTTATTGAAAAGCATGGTTCCTTTTATGAAAAGGCTATTTTCAGTCTGATATTAAATCTCTTCCTTATGCCATGATAGTCTAGATCTTACCTCATGCTGTGTGCATAAGAGAATTAGTTGCTACTTAATTATAATCATTTTCGACAAGTAAAATAACGTTATAGACAAAAAAAGTATTATAGTGAGCAGCTCACATTTAACTAAAAATCCCTAAAAGTAAGTCAAGTTAGTGGGTAATAGTAGCACAACTGAGGCAGTCAAGATAAGTACAGCTTTCTACTTAAAATTCATGGAAAAACATGTAATTGTTCTCTTTGATGCCACCAGTCATATTAATTTATTATGTTAGGGGCCGTCCCTAAATTACGTATCCCCTTTAGGGAGAAGGGCGGTTTTTGACAGGGTTATACACCATTACGGGAGAGGGTGGGATATTTATATGCAGTGTTGCGTTACTATTAAACCTCAACAATTTGTTTGAATTCATTTATAACATTTGATAGTTTATCCCAAAAATACAAGGTATTTTAAAGTTAGTAATATATTCTTCCCCAGTTAATAAACAAACAAAACAAAATCAAAACAATGCTATCATAAATCATAATATGTATGAACATTGATTATAAAATTGGAGGGGGTGGGTTGGTGACAACGTTACGTAATTTTTAAGGGGGTTAGGTATTACCCTTATAAGTCTGCTACATGGAGAGGGAGGGGGGTCTAAAAAGCCCGATTTTAGCTATACTTGCTGTATAAAGTTCATGCACAGGCTTACAGTCCCATGTGAACTGGTGAGAGTTAAAAAAAATTAATAATAAAAAGACAGTGTGAGTGAATTATGGACTTGTCACATTCTCTTTCTAAAATGACAAATTTCATTAATTCTAGATTTTATTAATGATAGTACTTTTATAATTATTTTACCATATTTACATTAACATCAATCTTAATAATTTTCAATATAGAATAATCAAAATTTATTAATGCTATTCAAAACTATTTATACTATGTTTATCTACATTTATATCCTCTAATTCAGTATTATTTAAGAATATCGTAAAATACTTCCAACAGGCATATGAAGACAAGTGATGGTGTATATAATATCTTATAACTTACCACGTTATGTTTTGGATCCATACTCTATTATTCTTATTGTTATTTTTTAATTTTATTATTGATCTTTGCTTACAGGTGGATGTCATCAGCAGCTATGGCTACATAGCAAAGGATTACAATGTTACAACAGAGGATGGATATATCCTTAGTGTTACACACATCAAATCTTCTGGCACCAAGCCGCCTGTATTAATGTTGGCTGGAGTGTTGGCAGCCTCGGACATGTGGGTCCTTCAAGGTCCGAAAAAGGATTTAGGTAAGCATTTTCTTCTTCTCTCCACATTTCTACCTTGGGCTGATTGTTTTTAAGCCTCCTCCAAGCATGGGAGAGCCACTGGTTAGGGCAACAAGACTTGGAGCCTGAGTTAGAGATGGCGCAAGGTTGAATCTTAGCCTTGACTCGAACTTTTCACTGGTATCACCTAGTATTGTAATGATTCTCATTTGTCTGATTAAATTCTTCCAAAAATGGGGAATGGGCAGAGAAGATTAACAAAAGATCAACTTCTTTATGTATGATTATATACATACATAAAAAAATTTGATGAAAATCTACTTAACATTAATTTTGTTTTTTTCTCTTCTGATTTTTATTTTTATTTGATTATTGACACACAGTATAAGTTTTCAGCCAAATTGTTACAATATAAGTTGTTCTTCACCATAAATTGAAAGGTAGCTGCCTAGCAGCCAAAGGCTCGTGGATCTTCTAACAATAAGGAAGGGGAACAATCACTTATTTTCTGTTATTTTTATCACAAATATGAACTATGATAATACACTCCTGATAATAAAATATACTTCATTTTAAATAAGTTAGTGGAAATTCCTTTTTACTTTACAAATAGAACCTTTCACAGCTATGATCTTGAATACTTATAAAATCCTTAAAGGTCATTTTTTACTAAGCATGACAATACAGTTACTTTTTTCACTTTGTCAAATGAATAAAAAGTGAAATCTTATCAGATAATCTCACTACTAATAACGGTCACACTAGTATTTCATACCGTATATGTTTTTATGTCAATGTAGTAGCTGTTGTATTCCATCATAGACACAGCGGTGTAGCTCGTTTTGAGAAATTTCTATGGGTTGATTGTTGCACCCTCCTTTAATTTTTATGAATCATATTTCGTATTCTGAAGCATTCATTCTAGCTCTACACTTTTCTAATTTATTGCTAAAGCTCATCACATTTCCTACAATGAATTTGTTTTTCTTTGTCTTCATTTCCTCTGGTATCTTAGCTGCATTAGGTAGTAAGTTGTGCCATAGAGAAGAGTGAAACAGAGATCATATCCAATAATGTGCAAAATGTGTGTCAAGTAGTTATTTCTCCACTTTGCTATTCGGTAACAGAGCCTGCACTTTGTCGGTAACTCCATCATTACGCCCAAATCATCAAGGATTAACATAATTATAATTACATATGTATAAAGATGTACCTCAGTCGTAATCTACTTATAACTGCCTATTGGGTGTTTTGATGTTTCATTTGTTTAATCCTTCTATGATCTTATTCAATATGGATAATATATGTAAATATTATATAGTTTTTAAATAATAGACAAGTTTTGTGGATTTCTTTGTTTACAAATCTTTTAGGAAATTTTTCAAAATTGTTAAATGTAGTGCCGTTTAAATTCTTTTGTGAATCCCTCTGGTCTGAGGAAGGTGAGCGTGGTTCACCGAAATCGATCACCATAATATTCGTGCATTTTGTACTTGTATTGTAATATATTTGTACATTTTGTGCTTATATTGTAAAAAATTTGTGTTGTGTGACGTTTACTAGTACTGTAAATGTTTTTGAAATATCCTTCATGTCACTCACTGACTTGTTGAAGGCAGCAGTATTTTCTTCTACTTACTTTTTGATTCATCAGATATATCTGGACTATTAAAGAAGTGGGGCTAATGAATACAAGTAGGCCTATATATTCATATTTACCTGAACAGAGAGTTAGGCCACAACAGGTTTCTTCTTCCAGACAGAAACATTGAGCTTTACTCTAGCTATTGGACACAGAATACAAAATATAATGGCCAAAATAAAACAGTAGAGCTAAGGGCAAATAATCTGCCTGATTTCCCAAGGGAAGATTTGTTTATAACCTTGTTACTTTAGTTTTCACAGCAGGGCAAGTGCCTGAATTATTTAGTTTTGTTTAGGACAGGAAAGTAGGGTAACCTTTTTTGAAAGATTCTTTTGGAAAGTCCTTTGAAAATGACACACAGAAAAGTAAAAAACAAAATAAAAAATAAGAAAATACGAGATAATATAATATAAAATAAAATATATGATACAATACAAAATAAGAAATATTTTAAGCTTAAGTTTTTTTACCTTTTTGTGTATGGTGTGTATCACTTTTAAATGACTTACCAAAAGTATCATTGAAAAGTTGAGCCTGCTTCCCTATAACAAATAAAACTTGTTACTTCAAACAGTTGGAATGAGCACACAGCCTATCTTAACTCTTCCCAGGAAACTCCCACCCATCCAGTTGCTTTCTGTCCCATGTAGTCTCTTTCAATACCACTCTTTTGGCTGGAGCTTGTAAGACTTTTTTGAGACTGATATGACTGGGAACGTGGGAATCCAGCAAAGCGGTAAGAAAATGCCTTGGAACTTGGAAGGAAGGATTCTGCGCACATTCCTACCTGAGATGACAGTTCAACAACCAAACCTTGATTGAGGTACTGTTGCCACTGGTTTTGAGGGTGGGCTGATTTCACCATCAACCATTTCTATAAATGATTCAAATTAAGGATACAATTTATACCTAATACAAGTTAAAAATTACACCTTGACATATGACAAATTTTCAGCGCTGCTTCTAGTAGATGCGGGCCATGATGTCTGGTTGGGCAACTACAGGGGCAACTGCTATTCCCTCAGCCACACTTCACTCAACACAACTGATCCACAGTTTTGGAACTTTAGGTGAGCTTCATCTTAAACTTTTTATCTTAAAATATAAAATCCAAAAACGATATACTGACTCATAACTAAATATCCTGAACCACAAAACAGATTTTAATGACATTTGGAGGGATGTTAGCTTTTGTATCATAGAGACCCATTAAGAAATGATATATCGGATCTTCATTCCTATAGAAAAGAAACAGCCCCTCATCTTAACTATATTGAGAGAACAATGTTACTTCAGAATCCAACATCACAGACTAACAGTAACCGATCATCTACCCCAGGTGTTTGGCGTTGGGCTAATTAACAAGCTTCCCGAAAGCATTAAAAATATTAACTCTCCGAATATATTTAAAACTCGTTTGAAACGATTTTTGTTGTCAAAATCATTTTATTCAGTTGATGAGTTTATGACTGGCCGCTGGGCAAATTAAAAATTAATTGTAATCAAGTTCAAAAATGAAATTGTGAACTGTATCTGAGTGACTATTCACCATTAGAGTAAGAATGAATGAAATATCTTTGTATGTTTGATTGCTACCTTGATGTGAATGAATGTTTTATTTGTCTTTATGTTTTTTTGTCTATATTTATATATTATTTACCACCTGACGATTGCGATACATTGATTTTAAATGTTTATTTTTGCAATAAAAAGAATTATTATTATTATTACTCTAATGTTACTTTTTTGTCATTAGAGTAACATTGGCATTAATTTCATAATTTATTTCAAACAGCTGATACAAAAAACATAAACAGGACACAAAAACCTGATTTTTTTTCATTTTGATTGTGGTAATATCTACTAGCACTGACATGATTGCGATAATTTGCACCACAGTAACTAGAAAAAATGGTAGGGATCACGGACATGATGCGCAGTAAATCTTGGTGTCATTGACGTCACACAGACATATCAGCTGATTCACCTGTTTCCTGTTACACCGAATATAGTAATAATCAATACTGCTTTTTGTCATGATTATATTAAAATATCATATTAAGTAGGACTCTATTTGAAAGTTATAAAAATATACAATACAAACCAGTACTTAAACCATAAAATACCAGTTCGCTTATTAGTTCAAGTACATATTGATATGTTTGTTTTTAACAGTTGGTTAATATTACAGTTTGACCAATTATTCCAAATAAATTATGGTTGTTTTGTTTTGATTAGTAAATTTGTAAATAAATAACAAGTGCCAAGTATTTAAACGGCTGTTTAAACTGAGCATAATAGTAATAATTCAGTCTTGAATTATTACAGTTTTCATATATTTTAATAAATTGGAAAAAAACAGTTCTTTTGTCTGAAAATGTTCTATTTTTATTTCTTTTAGCCACATTTTCATAGTAATATTATTACTACAAGACTTATTTTTTTATTTAAGCATCTTTATCTTTAAGCTCCTTTAGACTAGGTTGGTTTACTAGGTAGAAGGTTCACCGGGTGGGATTGGAAGCTTTACTAAATGACCTCGAGGTGTTTGTACAGTGGTATCAACTCGCCCGCCCACCCTTACACGTACAGTGGTGTTGACCCACCCGCTCACACTTACACGTAAAGTGGTATTGACCCACCCGCCCATTCATACACGTACAGTGGTATTGACCCACCCACCCACTCATTCACGTACAGTGGTATTGACCCACCCACCCATTCACGTACAGTGGTATTGAACCCACCCACCTACCCATTCACGTACAGTGGTATTGACCCACCCACCCACCCATTCACGTACAGTGGTATTGACCCACCCGCCCGCCCATACACGTACAGTGGTATTGACCCACCCGCCCCGCCCATCCACGTACGGTGGTATTGACGCACCCACCCACCCATTCACGTACAGTGGTATTGACCCACCCGCCCGCCCATACACGTACAGTGGTATTGACCCACCCGCCCGCCCATACACGTACAGTGATATTGATGGTAATACCTCAGAGACATATTAAAATTAAAAAATTAATAATACTAACTATGTGTAGACTTATTAATAGTTGTTAACGGGTTAATGAAATCATTGATTTAGGAAAAGCAGTTACTGATTATTATTACATTTAGTGATATGTCACCTGTAATATATTATTATTACAGGTGAACCAGTTGATATGTCTGTGTGACGTGATTGACACTAAGATTTACTGCGTATCATGCACGTGATCCCTACCGTATTATTCTAGTTACTGTGATTTGCAACCCCCCCCCCCCTAAAGTAGACATAGGGGTTTCTAGCCAAGCTTTGTTATCTAGGAGAATGGCAGCAAGCTGAGCTTCCTAAAACTAATGTAATTACTCAAACTGAATTTATTTTAAGAAAGCCTGTGAGACCAATATTAGACCAAATATTTATAAAATTAAAGCACCATTGAGTAAGTTGACTCTGGTTACAGATAGTCAGGGCGAGAATGTGGGAACGTTTTGAGCAATGGCCGATTCTTATTCTTATTCTTACATATGAGACACCGACACAACGTTGTTGGTATTTTAAGGCGAATATGAATGGTTATATGAGTGTAGGATGAGTGTGGATGAGTGTAGTCTGGTTACTATCTGAGTTCAACTGTTCCTCAGAAAGGACTATTTATTAATAGCCCAACAGCCAGGGCAACTAAGGGACCTACAGCTTTACGTGGAATCCGAACCACGTAGTGCTGGTCTGATTTTCAGCTGATTGACAAGCCTCATACTCAGTTATCTCCCCCACACAACATCCGCACAATGATTACCACCCAACATGGACACCCCAGACTTATCTAGTAGTGTCCACGCCGATAGCAACCATTAAGCGGACGCCATGTCGGTATTAAGAGGACCTAGCACTGCGCCACCAGTGTTTTTTCCACAACCACCAGCCGATTGAGGATGGCTGGGGTTGTGAGGTGTAGGTGTATCCAGAAGCTCCTGCTGAGGTTATTCGGGGGAAAGCAAGTAAAAATGTTGTAAATTTAAGATATAGTGACTGCCTAATAGTATTAGGTGGAGTGATTGATGTAACAGAAAAGACCGTAACTGAAATGAGGGAGGCATGATGAGCTGGGTGGTGGAGTAGGTTGGAATAAAAATTAGTGTTCATTGAAACAACAATAAGGTATGATGATGAAAACTTAAATAAGTAGATTAAGAAACAAAATGATACTCTCACTAAAGAATTTAGTGAAAGAGTGTGGGGATATCTTGCTCTGAATGACTCCTTAGACAAGAATTATGTATACTAAAAGTGGACTGCATCTTAGTAGGAAGTGGAATGAGTGATGTGTGATTTAATATTAGAATACTTAGATAAGTTACCCAGAGTAGCAGTAAAAAACTCCCAAAACGAGGCTGTATCAGACTGAACATGAACATGAACAGAAAATCAGACTGGATGAACTATGCCCGCAATATATCAAACAATAAATCAAAAACAGCCTTGAACATTATAATATCCAAATATCTCGCTCAAACACAAAGAAAACATTAGTCTTATAGAAAATCCAAATGAAATAGCAAACAAATTTAATAATTTCTTTACATATATGGCTAAGATAATTGGTGCAAAAACAGATAAAGCTGCAGGACAAAACCAACTAGTCCAGTTACCATATAGTCAGCTCTCTTTAAAAAAATAAATGAAACAGGTCGAAAAATGCTGTTCAGCTTAAACCAAAAACTTCTTCTGGAGCTGACGATATTAGTATGACAATTTTAAAAAGTTGTCGAATTTCTCAACATATCTATTTTTCTTCAGAAATTAAAAGACATTGGCATAAATGGTTTAGCATAGAGATGGCTGGAAATATACCTTACAAAACAGAAACTTGTTCAATCAAAGCCTTGTAATGTTGTAAGTGGTGTGCCACAAGGCTCTATATTAGGGCCAGTGGCGTATTTAGGGGGGGGCTATAGGGGCTGTATCCCAGGGCAGAGAATTTAGGGGGCGGCAAAGGAGTTGGAAGTTACCAGGCATGTAATGGTATTTTGAGAATATTTGAAAATTAAGGGCGTCAATGTCAAGTACAAAGTACTGTTCTTTACAATATATTATCTAACTGTCATACGGCTTATTATTATATTATACGGCGTATAATATTATAAATATTATACGGCTGTCATCTAACTGTGTTACGAATGAATGTATAGAGCGAGAGCGGCAGAAGTTGTGTACTTTTGTTGATAGGCGGATCCGGGGAAGAGGGGTAGAGGAAGACGCCCCTATAGTTCATGTTATTAATTGATGTACCACCACTAACATTTCAATTAATAACATGATTAAAATAAATTGGTTTTAACTTATAATGTTCAGCTTATGTTGATACCTACTACCTACTAAGTTTTTAGTACAACATTAGCTATGATACAAACAAAGGGGGGGGGCAGATAGCCGCTATATCCCCTAGGCGGCAAAACGTGAAATACGCCGCTGGGTGGGGGGGGGCAAATTGTGTCTAGCCCGGGGGCGGCAAATCTTCAAATACGCCTCTGATTAGGGCCTATTCTTTTCTCATTATATAAATAAAATAAATTAAACAGTAGTGGAATTAAACTATACATTTGCTGATGACACTATAATTTTTACTATAGACAAAAATTTGCAAATAAAATCAACATAATCAGTAAATCAACTTTCAAAGTGTTTCTCAAACAATAACTTAATTTTCAAGCCAAAAACCAATGTTATGTGTGTTCAAACTAGACAAAACAAAACAAGGTAAAATACCTCTTTTGAACAGTACACCGAAAATCAAAAAAGACTTGTTGCATTGCAACAATCACACAAAACAACTTTTCTTGGGGTAATATATTGGACGATGAGTTGAGTTGGGGAGAGCAGCTGCTAGCTAATAATGCTGAAAAAAAGCTAGTGAAAAGCCTTTTTATACTCAGAAATGTCAATAGATTCAACAATACAGGCCTAAGCAAAATAGTTTATTATAGTCTTTTTGAAACCCACATAACTTACTCCATTGTGCTCTGGGGGAGCAGAAATTAAAAATATAGAGGCAATCTTTCTCTGGCAAAAAAAGCCATAATAAGATCATTGGCCAAACTAGCACGTCAAGCACACTGTAGAGACACATTCAAAAAATTATATATTTTATCTGTACCTTTTTATTTTAGAATCAATCTGCTATGTCAAGTTAAACAAAATAGTTGAAACAGAAAATAAAAATCTTTATAGACATGGTTATAAGACTAGAAATAAGACTCAGGTTTTTAGAAAAAACCTGAACATTTAAGCATAAAATTGTACCAGGTTTTACCACTTCAAATTATAAACCAAAAAACCTTTTCAAAATTCAAATTGCAGTTAAAATCATTTTTAGTCTTGTATAGCTCTTACAACTTAAAGGAATGTTGGGAAACCTGTGATTCCCTTACTTAAAATGCATTCTGCAAATATCTTTATTTTTGGCAAACTAGGCTGTGAGACATTTAGAACCACTTTAAGGATGTATAGAGTGTATCCATTGTCTGATCGTTAACATTCTCTACAGCTCCTTGACATCTCTCCTAAGGCTCTAAGTTACACATAATTCATAAAGCTCTCTTTTGCATGACTAATTTGTTGGAGGCTGGAAAGCCCCCTTATAGAGTTATTGTATGTCTTATTTGTAACTCAAAAAAATAAAATAAACAATGGGGGGATGAAATGGCTTTTTTCTCTCGCTTTTAACAGAGATATTTCTCAAGCAAGTAAATCAACCTTTTCACTTCAGATTTGAAGCATTTTTTTATTAAAACTAAATAATCAGATCTCATCAGTAGCTATCATTGAGAATATTCTCTTATGCCTGGTGGGACAAGATACATAATAATAAAAACAGCCAAGGGAAAGTTGAATATTACCAGAATCAATACAAGAAGATTGAGTGTTTTTCTCTTCACCATTTACATATTATCTAGTTCTCTTTGTAAATACATGTTAATTTGGAATGTGGTATGTTGCAGTTTTCATGAGATAGGGTTGTACGATATTCCGGCAATGGTTGACTTTGTGCTAGCACAATCTGGGAGTGGGCAGCTTCAGTATGTTGGCCACTCAATGGGTTGTGCTGCTTTCCTGGTGACGTGTTCTATGCGACCTATGTACAACAGTAAAATAAAGACGGCCATACTCCTATCTCCAGTTGCCTTCAAAGCCACTTCTCAGCTCTCTCCAGTTGCTCGTGTCCTCATCCCACAAGCCAACAAGATTAAGGTACAGTAGAACCTCTTTAATCCGGCACGTTTGGGACTTGACTCTTTCCGGATTAAAGAAAATTCCGGACTATGGAGGTTATTTATAAAAATACAGGAGGTGTATAAAAAATAACATAATTTGCACAACAAAATTTTGCTGTATGTATATATTATTTAAACATGGGTTATTTAAACAATATAAATCAATATATAAGTACAGGAGAAATATTAAAATGTATTTTTAGGTACAGTACATGATCAAATAAATTAAAATACAGCACAGTAATGTACTATAGTATTTGTGGTTTTTAGCAACAGTACTGGTAGATGGCTGGAAAAAGATCTAATATCTACTTGTTTCTTACAACTATTTTTTACTAGCTGTCAAGTAGCTCACTTTACAATGTTTATTGTGAAGGCAATTTTGTAATTTGTGTCTATTGCCGTTGATGTCGGATTATAGACAATTCCGGACTATAGAATGCCGGATTAAGGAGGTTTTACTGTATTTCTATTGAGAGATGTGTTGGACTACTAACCTTAATAATCCGAAAGTCTTGAGAGTGGAGGTCACTTTAGTCAAAGCCAGATAAGGATAAGTAGTTTAAGCAATGGCCACTTTGTACATACATTGATTTTATCACTGTATATGTGTAGAGTAGAGTGAAATCAAGTATAAGTAAATTAATTGCCAAGTGCTTCCTTAAATGTTAGATGACCAAGAAATTTATTAATGTTAAGGCAATCTTATGGTTTCTTTTTAATGTAATTACAATACCATATGGTGTACCCACATTCTAGTGTGCAGAATATAAATGTTGGTACACAGAGTAATAAAATAACCAAGGAGTTAGCCTTGATACTTTGGATTGGGTCTATGAGGGTGTTCTAGAAACTGGCCATAAGAATATTGAAATGAGTAACAGACTTGTGATGTTGTACTCTTTGTATACCTACTCATGCTGTGGCCCAATCTGCCTTAAATTAGTTAGAAAATACATAACAAATTCTCATGTGAAAACATTTTTTTTAATATTTGTTTCATATTTAATAATTTTATAACAAAACAAAGAAGAGTTACCTTCAACAATTAAAAATCACTACAAATCGCTGTTTTCCTTTTATTTTTGTGCAGGAACGTTTAACAGACGCAAAAGTATACAAGCTGCTAGAGCGTACTCCTGGAAGTCAACAGTTGTTAGATAATATCTGTATTGAAAAAAACAGACGCTTATGTATGTTCTTCGTCACCCAAACATATGGACCAGAGACTGCGATAACAGATCTTGTGAGTATAAACATTTGTTGATATTTGCACTTATAAAATCATTACTAGACTGATAATAATTGATGTTGTGAAAAAGCAAACAGAAATTTAGAAAGCAAAAATATTAGAGCAGAAATTATTGCAGCCATCATTCATTCGGGTTTCATTAGAATTTGTTAACGTAAGAGCAAAACTGAGACTTAAACAAGAAGCAAACGTCACTAAACTAGTATATATTTTGTTGTTATATACCTTAACAAACAAAAACCCATTGTTATATTATTTCAGGACAAACTTAGAACATATCTGAAGAGAATACAATCAGGGGCATCAGTCAAGACTTTAGCACATCTTGCCCAAATCTACAAGTCCAGTAAGTTTCACTTTAATATTATCTCGTAGTTGTCATATTCTTAACAATAGATTGCCTTTATTTTGGTTCATTTTTTATCATGGTCTCCGTTAGTCATTTATAGGGAAAATATGAATGAATCCTAAAACTTCCAAATCAGCTCCTGAAAATAAATGTTTAATACAATTTTTTTTACATAAGTTTTTTTATATGTTGCCTCTCTACAGTCAGACACCTGTTACCTTCAAAATTAAACCAAAGTACTTATGTACATCAAAATCATATTAATAGATAAAAGATATAAATATATAAGATACTGACATAAATTATATATTTTTTTAAATCTATAAAAATGTACAGTACAATAATGTAAGTTAGTTACTGTGCTAAAGTGTGTAAACGTTTAGTTTTTAATGTTTAAATGTTTAATTTACATTATTATTCCTAGCATAAACAAGTTAGGTTATAGGCCATTAGCCATGACATTTATTAAAATGACAGGGCATCAATAAACAAAAGCAAATACATAGACATATGAAATTGATATTTTATAATAAGATTTGCCATCACAGTGATTTTTCTAGTCTTTAGTGATTACAGATTATTCTAAGCTCAGAACTGTCATATAAATAACATATAGGATTATTGAATTTATATAACACTTTATTGAAAATCTTGATAAGACAATGTTATTTCTGAAACTTATTTATGAGCTTTGGATCCATTTATCTACTAAAACATAAGCAAATTCTGTAAACTAAATGGAAACCTTTAAATGCCATGTGATTAGTGTTGCCATACCCGTATTTTGTACAGACGGTTTGTATTTTTCATTTAGTGTCCGTGTCCATACCGTACAAACAAAAAACGGGTAAATGTAAATATATTTCATTTTAGTAATATTAAAAATATATTTTAAATATTTAATATTGTAAAAAAGACCAATACGTATAACTAGTACTTTGGGTAATCGACAATCAAGAGAGGATGTATGTTGTATCATGACTCACAGATCATGCACTATTATACTTCCAAACACAAAGCTACCATAATTTTACCTCATCCTTCTCTTAAACTCCTAGAAAAGTTTAAGAGAAGCACCACTTATTCTGGAATAAAATTTTTTAACTATATTCCCAAAATAATAAGAGAAGTAGATGATCTAAAAACGTTTAAACTATTGCTTAAAAACCTTTTGTTGCAGAATCCATTTTATTCACTGGAAGAATTTTATTCATTAGGACCACTTTTTTAATGATACTTTTTTTCTCATTGCTAAAGCCTCCTGAGCTGATATATATATATATATATATATATATATATATATATATATATATAACAAATAATAAGGTTAACGTACCTTTTGTCGTCTTCAGCTACAAAATCCTCTTAATTGGATTACCGGTTTCAGAGTAAAAACTCCATGTTCACATCCATTGTATTTTGTCAAAAGGATACTTTTTACTTAGGCCTAGTGTCTTATGTTAAGACAAGGAATATTAGTGATATATTAAAGTTAGTATGAATGCATAATGACACTATTCCATGTACAATTATTGTATAAAAGCGAATAAAGAAATTTTGACTTTGACTTAACACCTCCCGCCCCTCATTTTCAAGTAAAAAAGTGTGACAATTTTGAAAGAGTGTTGAAGTTTGCTCTTTCTCTATACTTCAATTTTCGGCACCAATTGAAAAACCTTTTTTCACTTATGAAAAATGTCTGGATACCTGATCGGAACAGACTGTCAATAGAGTAGTAGAGAAGGTCAAAGCTATACCTAGACATGTCACGTACTGAATTTTTTAAGCCATTAAAAACAATAATTCTTTACTTAAAAAGGTAATCTCTTCAGGAAAATATGACTGGATTCAGATTTTGGTAAGTACCAGTGCTGCCTAAATATTTTAAAGGAGATGTATGACACTCTATTGAGTTCTGTCAACTGAACTAAAACTTAATGAACCATAATGACTTTATTAAAAGTATTGTTTGTTAATATTGTATTACTCTGAAATCTCAAATTAAAATACAGTTGTAATATTAATATTACACATCATATTAATACTAATGTCACAAAGTATTATTTTCCCAATTTAACAGATCGAATCGCATATTACAAAATTCATAACAGACTATTTTCAAAAATCTAATATTTTTTATGTATGAATTTTCAAAAATGTTTATTGTTCTACCATCTTTTGTAATATTGCAATCTTAGAAGGAAGGTGATGATAAATTATTTTTAGATATACTACTATTAATTAATATATAAAATATATATAATTATAATTAATTACTTCGTATTTATAATTTTAAGATACCTGTTTTTTCCAGAGACTTTTTCACAATTTGACTATGGAAAAATCATAAATCTTGAGGTGTACAATTCCCAAAAACCACCTCCTTACCCTCTGGAAAAGGTGACATGTCCTGTAGCTATTTTCTACAGTGACAAGGATGTCTTTTTAAATGAAAATGTGAGTTAAACCACTATAAAATAAATAGCCTAAGTTATTGATATCTTTTTAAACATAAGCATGATCGTTTTCTGAGAATATAAAGCTTGTCATTTAATGTCATTGTCTAATCAATATATTATATTATATTACTTTAAAAAAACACAAGAATACTGATTAAGCTGTAGAGTTGTCACTCTGACCTTAGCTAAGGTGATTAAATAAATTAATTAAAATGAATTTGCGAAGTCCATCTTGCTAAAATACAAAGGTTTACAGTTCATGAGGAGTTAAGGAAGGTAAAAGTGCCATTTATAGTGGGAATGGATGATAAATAAAATTTTTTAACTATTTACAAAGAATATCCATTACTACTTTATGTGGACTACCAAGGTGTCCATATTGAGGCTTGTCTATTAGAAAAGTGAGGTACCAGCTGTTGGTTGCATTTGTCATAACAGTGACATACTCTGATACTGTTATCACCACCAGCAATTACAATTATTTTTATCCATAATACTGGGTTCACAATACTCATACATCTTAACATTTAAAAAAAAGAAAGCTAACATTTATCTTGTGCTCATTTCCTCAAAATAACATGAGAGGATCAAGTGTCCACAATTATCTGCATTGTAATATTCTAATCTGTTAGTCTATCACTTGATAAACATAGATTTGGATATTATTTTTTAACTTGGTGATAAATAAGAAGTTTTAAGGAGGGCGTTTTGTTTTATAAAAAATGGCAAAAACATGGCTTCCTTTGAAGGATTCAGTTCATAATAGTAATCGACAATCGTATTGCAAAACTTGAACTGTCATTTGATAGCTGATGGACTATTTCAGTGAGATATACAGTTGAAATATAAAAGCATGTTTTAGCCCGCGCTGATGGTACGTTTGAATGTCTACTACAGGGCTGTTGACTTTCCCACTGTTCCACTGGGTGAAAAACATGTGACTTTATCTGTACATGTATAGGTAAGGTATAGGCCCGGGTGGCTTGGCAGTTAGGGAAACAGCCACCTTAATAAAGTTCAAATCAAAAAATGAAAAAAACTGTGAATTAAAGGTTTTAAAAGTAAAAAAACTACGTATAACTGTGGTCCACTAATGGTAATTTATATGGCTGCTCCAGAACTCAATCAAGATTTAAAAGCCCTCTATCCAGTATAAATACCTTTCCAGGTGTAATTGAGATGAAGTATGATAAAACTTCAACATGTGTTATTGATTGAATAAAGGTAGTTTTGTAGTATGCGAGGACATTGCAACGTTTATGCTAGGTTCCAACAGGGAAATCTTTTGAAAATACAGTTTGATGAACTGGAAGAGAATTACCAACAATGCTCATCTCAAAATTTTCTATTTGATAAAGAGATATCTATTTGTTAAAGAATGATGTACATAGAATTTTGACTGTGCTTGTTGCCCTGAAGACTAAGCACAGTCATCAATACCACTGTACGTGTATGGGTGGGTGGGTGGGTCAAACTACACGTGTATGGGTGTGTGGGTCAGCACTACACATGTATGGGTGGGTGGGTAACCACTGTACGTGTATGGGTGGGTGGGTCACCACTGTACGTGTATGGGTGTGTGGGTCCCCACTGTACGTGTATGGGTGGGTGGGTGGGTCAAAACCACTGTACGTTGTCTCGGTAAATAAAAACTTGTCATTAATTTAAATGTAACTGTAACCACAATACTGTATACCTAAATATTAAGAGATTTTCTTTCCAATATTTATTCAGGAGTTTCCATCAAGTTATGGAGTGGCCATATGATGAACAGTGGTGAAATTGTTATCATGTGTTTGTATACTTTTTACTAATTGTTTGATTTTAACAATACATGTTACCTATTTGAAAAGTTGTCCATATTCTAATTTAAGTAGGCGTATATGAAGTGATGAGTCAATGGAGCAATGATTATTGATAGCACCATAATTGTGGAAGGCTGATTGAATGTTGATATTTTGAAGGGAAGCGCTAATGTTTTATAGGTATTTTTTTACAGATATCTAAATAAATTGATTGTGTACAGTTTAACATTGGGAATAACAAAAATGTTGTTGCTAGTGTGGTGCTTTAATAGATAAGTACAAAATGTTTTCAAACCTTGCTCAGGTAACAAATGGTATGTAACTCATTATGTAAAATTCATTAAAAAGGCTGCAAGTAAAAATACTTGTAAATATAAATAAAACCAACTTATTATAATATTATACCGCTTTATTACTTACATCTCTTGAATCCCTTACACTTTTGCTAAGATGAACTTCATAAGATACTATGCTCAATTTGTCAGTGAGAACTGAAGGAGTCCTATAGCAAAGCGTCCTAGTGAGGCCACAAACCAAGCTTCCCTAAGAGGCTGCAGGCCGAGCGTTTCTCCAACTGTTGTGAGTGACCAATACCAAATAGTGTATTAGGAGAGATATGGCATCAGCAAACTTACCTAAGAAGACAAGTCCACTAGCACCTTGCAGTAGAGGGCATATAAAGAGAATTCACATCATACAAATTTTCAGCACCATTGGCACTTTCCTCGGACGAGTAGAGAGAGACTAGTACGTAGACTAGAGAGACTAACTGATGTAGAGACTAGTGTGTAGACTAAAGAGACTAACTGATGTAGATACTAGTATGTAGACTAAAGAGACTAACTGATGTAGAGACTAGTATTTAGACTAGAGAAAGTAACTGATTTAGAGACTAGTATTTAGACTAGAGAGAGACTAACTGATGTAGAGACTAGTATGTAGACTAGAGAGACTAACTCATGTAGAGACTAATATGTAGACTAAAGAGACTAACTGATGTAGATAGACTAGTATTTAGACTAGAAAGAGATTAACTGATGTAGAGACAAGTATGTAGCTAGAGAGATTAACTGATGTAGAGACAAATATGTAGATTAGAGAGATTAACTGATGTAGAGTCTAGTACGTAGACTAGAGAGACTAACTGATGCAGAGACTAGTATCATTGATTTTATACACAAATAGATTTCCCATCCAATGTTAAATTTTGAGTCTCAAAATATCAGCTGTTTTTGTGGTCCATTGTGGAGCGCTAGTGTAGCTCCATGTAAATGTAATGCAGTTTAAAACAGCTGTGGTTGCGGGCCACACTAACTAACAAAATTACTGCCACAAATATTCCTATTAGATGGTTTATCTATTATAGGTGTATATAATCAAGGCTAGTATGTAGAATAGAGAGTCTCTCCCTCTCTCTACTCACCTGAGGAAAGTGTATAATGTGCTGAAAATTTGTATAACGTGAATTATTTGTATATGTTCTCTACTGCAAGGTATTCGTGGGCTTGTCTTCTTAGTTAATTTTGCTAATGTTCTATCTCTCATTGATCGATCTTTAAAATGTCTTATGTACTATTCAAAATAAGATATAAGGGGCGATGTACTTGTTCACTCAGAGATTCGATGAGATGCCTGATGGATCAAACAGGACTAGGACATTTTATTTTTGGTTTCATGATAAATCCCCTCCTTTAAAATAATCCTTTATTAAATTTGAGATTTTAAACCATGGTTTGATTGTTATTTTAAAATGTATTAAATAGTAACTTGGTTCGGTATAAATTACTTAATATAACGTACTATTGAGAATATTCGTAAATGTACGTTCAGCTTATATTGTAAGCAGGGACCTTCCTTTCATGACACACCAAAAACATGGATTCCTAATTTAAGAATTCGGTCCGTAATAACGATTGAATTTGTATTATAATGCTTTAGGTTTGGCAGGTTGTGAGACAGCCTCCTTAAGTCATAAGTATTTTGTTATCAGTTACACCTATGTAGCTTGTTAGTAAAACTTATTCACAACTCATACAACATTGTATGTGTTACAGTCTATCACCAGGCTGAAGCAAGCACTCCCAAATGTCATCTTCTCCAGGTCCATCTCTGGATATAACCACATTGACCTCATATTTGCAGACAGCGCCGCAGCAATCCTTTACAAATCTATTGTGATTTTACTAAAATAACCGTGACAATGGTTTTGTGGTTGTATCCACAATAAGGTGCTGAAGAATTTGATCTCATTAATTCAATTCTCAAAATTAAGATCTTGATGCAGTATATTTTTAAGTTCAAAACATAAATTAAAAGTTTAATTCATTTTACATTATCTTCTGTATATAATTGTTATTCATAATAAGTATCATGATATAAAGGTCTCGTTTATGGGTAAAGTGGCGTGGTTTTCAAATATTGTAATGTTCTGGTTTTTGCTGCACATGACAATCTACTTGTAAAGTTCTCGGAATGTTCAAAAATATTCCTGTCAGCTACTATATATTTCTAGTACAACTGAAATTTCTTCTCAGAAAAATGTAATCTATATTTTTAACTTTTATTGTTTTATCATAAGAGTCCATGAATATGCAGACCTATTGACAATGAAAGACAATCAAAAAACTTTTAGCACATAAGAATTTCTGTGTTAAGCAGCACAGTATACAAGTAATGAAATTGACAAAAGACCAGACAAACTATCCGATGTCTTGATTTCCCTAGCCTTAAACATCATACGAACATGTTCTAGCCAGATGGAAGAGATCAGGAAGATGCTGAGAGGGTTCGGCTTACTCATGAGTTACATTCATGGAAGACATTTTTTTAAATCTGTGGCTACTAGAGAGTCCTGAATTAAACACTTTCAATTCATTCTACAATTTTCCATTACTTTCCCGACTGTGAAAGTGGTGTTAAAAATAATTAGCCTGGCATAAAGAACTGACTCTAAGAATTATGGTTGAGAGACAAGAAAGAAGGCTCTAAAATCTAATAAAAACCAAGTCTACGGAGAGTCTATTTCAACAACAATGGTTTTGTGCATTAGTCACTATTTAAGATCATATTGTCATATGAACACACAAGGGTCAATGGAAGAATGAACCTGACGTTATAAAGATGGTTCAAAGTTCACATGTAAAAGCTTCCCACTCAGTTTTATTGAAATAAGCATAGTCCTTGGAAAAATTGTAATTAACATGATCTGAATCCTGATTGAAACCAAGAATGGCATAGGCCTGACATAGGTTGACAGTAGGGAAAGGCAACATTAACATTCAGTACATGAAGTAGAGTAGACCACCATGCCTGAGTAAAATGTTGTGAATCTTTTGCATTAAAAAATAAAAAGAAATTGTTATTTACAGCCCCATCAGTTAGTGCCTTACCATAATCATCAGACATGAGTCTCCACTGACCATGACGATTGTTAAAGTTTCCCATTGAGGACACGGTGTTGTCAGGCCCCTGGATATTAGGGGTATTTTAGGTTTTAACTATGGTCTGTCAATATAAAAATATCTCCATTTTTGTTACAAAACAGAGATTGATTTTGTACTTGAAATGTTCTTTGAATTGAATGTACCCATTCATTGTGTCTGGGATATCTGATGAAAGTTTAATAAAACAAAAATTAATATAATTTTACTAATATAGCTATATGATTAGTTCTACTCAAGATTGTTGAGTACAGATTATTTTCGAAGAACAGATTTCATCGCTAAGTTTTTGGCTTGTACACAATTTTTAACTTAATTAAAAGACACATATGTTTGAACTTTATTTTAGAATTATGAATTTTAAATTAAATTATTTGTTTCCACGACTAAACACTCAGATAGTTCAAGAAAACCCTGACTCTGATCCCTCAAAAGTATACCAATAAAGCTTGCACCTTAGTAAATACTTCAGTAAATTGTTAGTCTACTGCCACTAGTTCTCATGATGGAAGTTTTTTACAGAAGTCTATTTTTAATATAAATCAATATATGTTAAATTTTAAAAAGTGGTTTTGTTCTTTGAGCTTTAATTAATCCTCATTTTCAACTTAAGGTTTTCAAACCACTTCCTATTAACTAGACAATTTTAAAGAGCCGACAAAAACTTCAATTCATTACGTCAGATTAACTGGTCTTCTTTAAATTGAAAAGGCGGGTACTAAATAGTTGTGGACTTCGAAGATGTGTAACACAAGCGATATATCATACAAAGACAAAAGTACTTTGTATTATATACTGTATCGCTATTTTAATTAATTGTAATGTAATGCAATGTAAGTTTAATTAATTGGGTTTTAAATTTTTCAAGGTTTCTCTAATATATACAAAAATTTACTATATATAGTTCAATTATTTATACAAAATAATTCGCCCCAAGACCTGAGGAGCCTTTTGGCCAATAGTCAAATTACCTTAGACTTCCAATAAGGTTACAGGCCAGCAGACTAAACTATCTTAAAAACAAAAGTGAGAAAAGTCTCAGATATTCTTGTAAAATTCTTGGAAAAGCTAGTAAAATTCCTGAACCCTGTGGATGACCTGCTGAATTCTGAACAGGAAACTATTCAAAACTGTCGAATCCAAGAGAGTGGAACAGTTGAAAAAAGTGGTCATCTAGTAGAAAACTTACCTGGAGCTGGTGTTCCAGGTTCGATTACTGAGGTGGTGGATGGAATATTACCCCTCAAGCCCTCCAGTGTTGATAAGCCAGTGTGGTCCTTATGAGCCCACTTTCATAGTATTATGACAGTATAAAACACTCAGTAGCGACAAGTTTTGCGACAGGCACAGCACTAGCGCTTGTAGCGACGGGAGCGTGAACCATGTATTTCTGTATTATTTACATTCAGAGCTGTCACTAGTATGTCAAAAATAACCTGTCATGGCCCTTCTTCTTTTAATATTATTCCACTTATTTGCAAGACAATTCAAAACACAGTATTGAGGTGTGTTGTATGCTCCTGCGATTAGGAGCGCTAGTGTCACACTAGTCTCACAGCAATCAAATGGAAGTGTCGCTACTGGGTGTTTTATACTGTGGTATTATTAAACAATAATTATCATCACAGAAATTGACACTTCAGTTCTCTTACTCCCCTACCCACCACTTATTGTAGTCATGACCCTCCCTCCCATCCATACATGTACAGTGGTGATACTTTTCCCTGTAGGCTTAAAAGTATTGTTGTAACGTTCAAACGTGTTAAACTGGGGAAAGAGAAGAGTACTCCATTCTATTGGAGATTTTCTTCCAGAACAACTTTCTGGATACTGCACGTTTAGTCTATATGAGACAGATAAAGCTGATGTGTGGCTGCCCCATCATCTTGGAAGTTACATTAGTTAGAAAGTCATTGTACAAATTTCTAGTAAGGAAGCCTTTGAATAAAATAGGACCAATAGCTCAATTTTCAATTAGGCTTATATTTAATCAAATGATTTGTGGTCAAAGTGCTTTGATTTTGTTCCCAGTACCTTTGGTTATTGACATCATGGATGTAGTGTTTTTAAATGACCAGTACCAAAAGCAGTTTGTGACTACAAAATGTTACTTCATCGCTGCTGCCCACCCGCGTTCATCGACCTCACCCACTCATACATGTATGACCTGCCTACCCACCTACACGCACAGTGGTATTGACCCACCCACTCACCCATACACGTTCAGTGGTATTGACCCACCCACCCATATACGTACAGTGGTATTGGCCCACCCATATACATACAGTGGTAATGACCCACCCACCCACCCATATACGTACAGTGGTATTGAATTATGGTAAAAATGAACATATTTTTAAAAGGCAGGATCTTCGAGTGCATCCAACCAACAGAAAATACAAGGGTTAAGTTATTTCCCGATAAACAAAATGTAAACTCTTATGTCATGAATTATTCTCCAATAGATTCTTCAAATGGTTCGCTTTTTATAGGACTGTTTCAAAATCACAACACCAAAACTTATATTCATTTAAACTCTTTGTGAAGCCATATTCACTTAGTAAAATTATATCTGGTTTTTATTCATTAACTGTAATTTCTAATATGCCTTCTTTTGTTCAGAAGTAAAGAATGAATTATCTTTTACCTGTTCAGCTTGTGTTCATCTCACTACCCACAATCAAACCAGCAGTATTTTTATTTTGAATTGGCCTGTTAGTTTCTTTACTTTTACTAAAGTCAAATTTCACAATTATTCTAGTCTCGCATACACAATTTACAAGCCATTGAAAAACAGTGCTTGTGTGGTGTTCTTTTTCTGAGTATTTTTATGCACATAAAAAGCAGCCACAGCGGGGTATTTTATACATCATGAACATATTGAATGCTTTAACATAACAAGTCATGTTAAGAGGTAACAACACACAGAAGTATAAGACGGTCAAAATTAAAAACTCTAGCACATTTGAAATGAGCTGCTTTCAGCCAAGAGCTTAGTTTAAGAGAAGACTGGAAAGTGAACAATTCTGATAAGGAAATTGAACAAGATAAGAATTTAAGAATAAATTACAATATGCCTTGTTGGTAACTTAAAAATAAAGCTTTTAAATAATGATATTGTATGTACAATATAATTTTAATATTGACATATCTAGCATTTAGCTTTTACAGTTAAAATATTAAAAAATTACTTCTATCGCTAAAAGTGCCCTTTGGTTCATATCGCAAAGAAGAAAATATTGTTGAATTCTTTAAGGTCAAAAATGTGGTTACAGTTTATTCCTCCGAGTCAATTCCTTCAATAGTTATATATATTGCATAGGTGGTTTGAAACATTTTGTATATTCTTAGGCTTCTTGATAGCCAGTTATTTTACTGTGTTAAAAGTCTTGATTGTAAAAATTGTCGAATGTTGAGGCAAAACAAAAAAAATGAAGATTCCTCATCCCAATGCTAAGCCGAAACCACTCAATCATTCAGTTACTTGCTTTTCAAACCACAACACCTCCACAGTAAGAACATTATGTGATTCACTGTTTGTTTCACAGTCTAAACTCCATGCTATAATTGTAAGACTAGACTAACGTTATGTCCTATTTCAACTTCCTTGTGTGGCATCTGTCAACCCTAGTTCAAAATGAATTTTGTATTCTCTGAAATGAAAGTTTGCAAGAATGAATTCCAAGAAAGTTTCAGACTACCAGCTGCTTTCATTTAACCAGAATCAGATAATGTTCATGCTTTGTCCATTCAAAGACTCTGAATAACACCCAATTGGTAATGGGAAAGAAGTTTTCCTTTAGAAACTGGGAAGCTGTGCATAATGGTGGTTTACACTATCTGAGAGAGTTTCTAGCTCAAGCAACGTCCTGCAAAATGGTTAATTCATGCTTTATGTGGATATAATCTATTTTCTCTCTGAAGTGTCTCTTTGCATCTTATCTCGAGAGGCACTGTGTACCTCAGAACTGAAAGTCATGGTAGAGGACTTGTCGTTAGAATTCCATTAATGAACTTTACCACTATATGTGTATGGGTGGGCGGTATATGGGCACGTTCAGTAATAATGTCAAACTGTTAGCCGAACATCAACCTCCTGTATATGCACTATTGAACCACACAACATCGAAGTATACAAGAAACCTTGTTGTGGTATGCAAACCATGCATTGCTCTAGAAGAAAAACCAGTAAG
This sequence comes from Stictocephala bisonia, assembly GCA_035578905.1. Lineage (NCBI taxonomy): Eukaryota > Metazoa > Arthropoda > Insecta > Hemiptera > Membracidae > Stictocephala > Stictocephala bisonia. The sequence goes on from JAQJVL010000283.1 coordinate 671,049, forward strand.
AAAAATAAAGATGGCCCTTGTTTTTGGCTTAGCAGCTCTTAGGTTCTTTATATGGATTGTAAAGGTCAAAGACCAGACTAAATGTTTATCAAGAACTGTTGTTGTTCATTGTGTTTAAGTTCAACACCATCAAAAGGGAGCTTTATAATTTAACTACCCTACATATTAACAAGATGGAAACTTTCGAATTAGGAGAATTAGCTTCCAAATTGTAAATAATATGCAAGGAATAATTTCTACGTGTCAGTTCATTTCTTGTAATTCTGCATGTTGATAAGGATATTGACAATGTCACCTTGAATAGAAATGAGTGATTACGGAGCTCTGGAGGATGTCTTTTGGGTGCCTTAAGAGGCTTTTTCTGTGACTTACACTTTTAAAAGTCTATTAATATTATTAGACATTTGTAGCCATTAGATTGCTAGATGTAATTAATATTACTTATTGTGTTATGAAAGAGCCACAGAAGGACAAGCCAAGGAAGCAGATTACAAAACTTTACTAAATGTAAGTTTCTTCATACTGTGTGTCTTAGTCAGAGGTGAGATTTATAATTACTGCAGCAGCTCTGTTTTTAAGTCATTCTCAATTAATTCAGTTACTGCAAGAGTCTTTGGATCAGTTTGTTCCGAAGCTGTTTGATGATTTGAATGCAATGTTTTGAATCTCTTGCTGGCCCAAACATGACCACCATTGCCCCGTTAGCCGTCACTTTTAGGGTACCTGTAAAGCCTTCACAGCTACCACAGCAAAATCCGAACTGTACTTCACCCTCACATGCAATCCTCTTTCTTTGTTTCCTTTCGTGAATATAGGTATACTAATGGCTTTCTTTCAGTCTCTTAGTAAAAGATACCAACCCTTTGTCTCCGTCATGGAAGGCCTCGTCCCCATGACAGGAACGAAAGGTTGGTATTTTTATAAAGGGTAATGCGATCTGTGTCAGATGCAGGAAAGATACTAAGAGACTGAAATAAAGCCATGAGTATACCTATGTTCAAGAAAGGAAACAAAGCAAAGTGAGAAAACTATAGAGAGATAGCATTATTATGTGATTGCTTTAAGCATGTCAGAGAGTAATCCTAAACAATATGAAATATATTATGGACTCTCATCTGAAGAGGAACAAGGTCTACAATTCATGCTATCTTTACAGCAAGACAAATCATTGAAATGCATTGGGAACAAGGTAAAAGTATGCTCTGGCTTTTTTTATATACAAAAGGCGTATGACAGACACTGTAAGAAGAAATCTGAGAGGGATAAAAACATTGAAAACTCAAAAGAAGTAAAAATCAGGAACATGTAAAGCAAATGCCTAAATTGTGTCTTGATGGATGGGAAAAACAAAATTGTTTGTAACAGAGGTAGCATAATATTACTAACATTACTTAACGTAGTATTACAAAAGGCAAGGATAACATTCAACACAAAGTAATACGGATCATAGGATATGCTGATGATAATACCACTGTAAGTGTATGGGTGGGTGGGTCAATTCCACTTTAAGTGTATGTGCAGGTGGTTGAGTAATATGTGTATGGGTGGGTTGGGGGTGACAACTATTAAAGGTGTATGGGTGGATGAGTGGGTCAATACCACTGTACGTGTACAGGTGGGTGGGTCAATTCCACTTTAAGTGTATGTGCAGGTGGTTAAATAATATGTGTATGGGTGGGTTGGGGGTGACAACTAATAAAGGTGTATGGGTGGGTGAGTGGGTAAATACCACTGTAAGTGTATGGGTGGGTGGGTCAATACCACTGCACAGAAAACAGATTTGGAAGGAAAATAAAGAGGACATCAGAAATTAAAATGAGAAGTGGAAAGAGCAATGGAGAAAGCAGGCATGAAGATATGAAGTACCAAAAGCGAAGTGAAGTTATCAGAATAGGTAGAAACAGGGAAAACATGTCTGAAATATCCATAGACAAAGTTATATTCATGGTCAGTGTCACTTTACCTCAGTGCATTTACAACAACATTCAACAAACTGCTCCTTTGTTTTGATTTGTTTATGACAAAATTAAAATTAATTAAAAATTTCATAAACTCAAATGAGTTATTTTTTTACCTCGCCAAATTATTGAAGTTGCTGCATTGATCTATGGGGGGGTGCAACAAACAAATCATTCATCCCCCTCCCTGAAAGACTCATAATTCTGGACCTATATTTACCCTCACCTTACCTATGGGGTTATGATTTGGGGAAGCGGAGCAAATAGTGAACTCTTCAAGGTGTATGAAGGTTTGTATTATTAATTTTTGTATTCAATAAAATTGTATTGAATACATATTCAACTACAAAAGAAGGCAGTCTAAATTATTGAAAATTTGAAGAACAGAGAGTCATGTAAACCAATGTTCAAACAACTCAAGCTGTTAACTCTGTCTTACTTGTATATTCTAGAAACGATTCTGCATTGAATGTCCAACTGCAACCTCATAATACGTCATAAGGGGCAGTGACATACACAATTATAATACTAGAAGCAGAGATGACTACTGTACTAGGCAACACAGAAAGGTAGACTATCAACTCCTTCCTTCGCAGGTCGGGGTCAAACTGATTAACAGCTTGCCAATGAAATGAAAATTGCTTCAGTTTCAAAAATATTTAAGGTCAGCTTAAGAAGCATTCTGTTGTGTAAGGTATTTTACAGCGTCGGAGAGTTCACATGACTGGGAGACCAACTTTATTGGCTATACTAACCCCGTTGACTGTAACAAACCCTATAGGTAGTTGAGTAATGTCCTCATTATATCAATGAATGACTAAGTTAGGGTCGTAGGTTTATTTACTTTTATACTACGACGTTTGCGACACAATGACGTAATGAAGGATTTATTATTATTATTAACCCTCGTGCCGCGTTTCGACAAATAATTGTCGACTTGTGTTGATTCTGTACTGGCAATTGACAAAAAATTGTCGACTTGACATTGCTCGATATTATCACTTGTTATAGTATACCTTAATATACTAGTAGATAGCGCTAATGCGCTATTAACAAGATTCATATACCACTGGAAACGGGAAGAGTTACCAATTGTAGTGGTATGCCTGACTTGGTTCTAAGACGACGGGAACAATGGAAAATAATATGATGAATATTCGTTGTCCAATGTGACAGCGATTTTCAAACTGACGCTAGCCTTGGAAGTTTTGTTTACTTCTCTTTCAATTGTATTTGTAAGTCTTATTATACGTAATTATGGTGTTATTATGATATAATAGTGTTTATATTACTTTTGGTATATACATACAACACACAAAAAATTATATTGAAGCCTTTTTATAAAAGAAAAAAAATTGTGAACATGAAGAATATCACATTTGTGTGCGTACGCCGGATAAATTTCATCGTCATCTGTGGACACCTAAGCTCACAGCCAGAGGATACCAAGGAAACCATTTTACAAATATATTTTATTTATAGAACAAGTAATTCTATAAATTTTAGTACTAGTTAGAAGTATGTACTGATTATATAGAATTTTTAGCAAATTTTTGAAAATTATGTTATTACAGTAACAAATGTTTGCATAAATTGTACTACACAGGGTTTTGTAAGAATAATTACTTTTATACTTCAAATAACATATAAAAACTTTATATATCCTGAAACTAGATGAAATTTGTAATATTTAGGCTATCTTGGAATTTGAATTTAACTATAATATATTGTTTTCAAGGTGACCCCCCCCCCTTTTATGTTTACAAAAGTCATTGTCCGAGATATCATGAGTCATAAAAATTTTTATTTTCCCCAAAGATGTAATATTTTATAATTATTAGATAGCCTGCTTTATTAGGAGTGCACTAATACCAAATACAAGTAGGGTTATTTAATTTTACTGTTTTTTATCATTTTTTGAAAAAATGTCTGCAAATGCGCAAAAAATGATGTGACGGTACAGGAAAAAGTAGAACCCGGTTCGAGGGTTAAAGCATCTCTAGATGGTATATAAAGACTCCAGATGACGGGGTTGGAATCTCTAAAGAACCAGAGTCACCTGTACTAAATAAATTACACTAAAAACAAACAATTCGAGTAATAGGATACAACAAAAGGCCAAGTGATATTTGAATAGTTTTACTATTTACACATAATATAAAATAATGCTTACAATAAAATGTTACGCACCATAATGATACACGCGAATTGCTGAACATAACCACAAATATTAGTCATATAAAGAATAATCTAGCGGTAGATAATACAATTAATTGTATAGGCATTGACTACCAATATGAAGTTTAAAATATATATACATCAATATTATCCAAAAGTAAACAAATAACTACAAAATCACATTCTTACAAATTTTGGTCGAGATAATTTAAAAATAAATAAATTCTATATAAATTAAATATCATAATTTGCAAGTGCCAGTTTACATACAATATATACAAAATTTCATAAATTTCTCATTTTCATATTTTACAAATAAATATTTCCTCCAATTGCATTTACTCGCAATAAATATATTACATATATTATCTTTTTATTCAATTGCCTGTAATTGTTTTGTAATCTAGAAGTTTACAAATACTGCAACATACAGCATATGTATATTAAAAATAAAATATTTTTTGATTTAAATAAGTAAGTATACAAACAGAACACAATTTCTTTTACCTTTCAGGTACGAAACAAACATTAACCCTGATTTAAAACAAAATAATACTGTACTAAAAGTGATTAAAACAATAGACTGACTAAAAATATACAGTTCTCAGGATAAATATTCCTTAACAATATAAAAAGGCTAAATGGTAATGATTGATCAACAATATAAACAGTAAACACTTTAGGCGAGACTAACAAAATCTATAACAAACAAGCTGCCCTGCCGTAAGACCAACTAAATGCATTGGACTGTGGACATGTGCAAAGCAAGAGGTTTATCACATGTCACATGTGCATCACATGTGGAATCACAACTGATCTAGCGGAGGCTTTGTGTGCAGAAAATTATACCAAACTGAAACAAAACGTTCAGTAAGTTAATTCATAATTTAGCATTTACTTAAAACAAACTTCTGAAAACTAATAGTTTTAAAACATTTCCAATAAACTGTGATTTTAATAACTTAGTTCTACTTTTACTTTGACTTATATAAAAAAATCATAGTTTTAAATTATATTACCAAAATATTATGTTAGAGAATGCATCACTAAATGTTAATGAAATAGAAAAGTAGTTTCAAATTTAGAACTTATTTAAGCCAACTTGTTTCGTAAAAAAATTATTTGTGGCAAAAATACCTGTGAGAGGATTAACACAGCTTTGTATAATGCAGTAAAGGGTTATAAGAGACACATTTGAACACAGAAAAGTGGTCCAACTCACTGTCCAATTGACTAGGTTCGGCACTCATTTAGCTGGGAGTCAAACTGGACCGCAGACGGCAAACTAAGATAGGTCCTTCATAAAATGTCACGAGGTAATCTTTATACAGAATAAAAAGGAAAAAGAATAAACCTTTCAAAAACAAAAAATGTCATTTACAGTCTAACTTTGTTCAGGAACAGTTTAATATTTTTTGTACATTTTAAGTCAATGTATGTCAAAGTGAAAATTTTCATCGCTGACATTTGTTTGAAAGTAAAATACTATGACTCAACAAAGATGTCCAGTGTGTATTTAGATACCTTTTAGAAAACTTTTAGAAGATACTGGTTGTAGACCAGAGAAAACACATCCATAAAATATTCATAGCTATTGAGACAATAGCTGTATTATGTTTTTCAGACCTGATGAATGAAATCTATACACGATTTTATACAGCTAATTTTGAACTTAACACGTGATATCTCGGTCAGACTTGCGAACAAAGAGAGAAAGCACAGCACAGTCCTACTGGCGTCTGCCACGAGCGCTCAGCTACTGTATCACACAACACTTGCACTTGGGCTTCTTCTTGAGTACGACGTGCTCCACCTGGCTGGCGTCACTAGGGGAGACGGTGGCGCGCTGCAGCTCGACAGCCCCGGCCGGGCTGTTGGCCGTGGGCTTGGCGGCGGTGGCCGTCACAGGGGTGTGTGTGGGGGCAGAGCCGTTGGCCGCGGGCGGCGCGGTCTGTGTCGTCTCCGGCGGGGGCGCAGACCCGGGCGTCGGCGTGATCGGCTTGCCGCCCTTGATCAGCTCGACGATCTCATCTGCTTCGCGGGACAGGTCGCCGTCGGGTCGGAAAGGGTTGTCCCAGCCACTGTCCGTGCTGAAACAGAAATGTCTTGTAAGTACTCAGTCAAGAGAATAGATTCCATAAAAACTACTTTCATATAATTAGCCTAGAGAGTGATACGTCTTGAAAATATATTCAGAAATGTTAGACACCAAGTAACAATACTTGGAAGTGTGAAAACAAGAGCACCGTTCAAGCAACAGTTTTTGGCTCTCAGTGGGCTGGCAAGGTCTGAAAACCGTGCTCAGTCCACAAACGTCGGCGCGCTTCGAAGCGGACAGTTCACAGACTATGGAAAACAGCGTGAGACTGCGTTTATAGGTTTTTCTGCTTTTTAAGTACTTGTGTAGGGTAATTACTTTATACCTTCGTCCAGTCCTTACATTTGGAAGACGTGTGTGTTTATTATTTTGGGCTGGGTATCAGTTTTATTTGTAACAATATTACTTGACAGTATATGCGCAAGACTTATCACATTCTGACCATCGTGCTGTCTGTTGTTTGAAATCGATAGATCGGAAACCATACAGTTGTGTCTGGCCTTCAGATATAGTCGGCCGGTCAATGCTCCATCCAGGGTTGGGTGTACAGTATTCTCAGTCGCATAGAAAGTATTTCTTCGCCATTACACGCTGCGTTACCTCACAAGACAAATGTGTTTTTGTTTCACTTGTAAAGTAGTTGTAACATACAAAAATTGTTTTAAAAAATAGCTGAGTGTCTCTGTGTCTAATTTACATAAATAAGATTTTAAATAAAATACTTTCCATTTGATTTTATACAAAAGCAGTAGCAGTACAAACTAAATTTACTTGTTTTCTTTCTCGGATGCTGATCCAAACTTAATGCAGGAAATAAACATATAAATTTCCTGCAGGTATGCACCTAGTATACATTTTCAACTTGCTAAAATCCAAAACGCTCACACTCACCTTCTACTTGATTTTTCACTTAAAAAGCAATGGTCCAGTCGTCGTTAAGGAATTATCAACAGATAATAAATTGTCAAATAAAAACAATACTGTAGTTTTCTTTGCTTTGTATCATTGATCTTTAAGAACGATTTAACGTTGGATTTGCCTTAAAATAGGCCACAAATTGTATATATTTAAGTTTTTATATTTAATTCATGCTTGTATTGATCTTTGTATTGTATTGACTTTGAATTGTATTGACCTTAGACAATTTTGGGCAAACAAAATTTCTATAAGAGGATAGATATTTATACACAACCTTTATCAGTGCTTGAGGTTCAGTCTTCCGAAGAACTTTCATACTAATTGTTCATTTTTAGATCTAAACCCGTTTTAAGATATTTTCGATTGTTGTAAAATTAACATACTGTACAAACAGAACACTGATTGAGATGGGACCTATGTTGAAAGCGTTTTTAGCTTTGAGCTGACAAACAATTTCGATGAAATATGGGGACAGCCAAAGCTGGACGTTTTGTAAACAATAGTCCATAATCAGGCATATTTTAAAATTTATTTTAAGTTTCTTCTATATTATAATGAAACATTCTTTTTATTTTATTTAACTATTTTTTATCAAAGATATATACCAATTGTAATATCTTAAATTTACAGAGAAATACAAATTTGGAGACATCGTTGCTTCGTATACGGGTATAACAAGCGCTCTATTACTGAACGCCTTGCCATCAGCCAGTCTGTTGCTATCCCCACCGACAAATCTACGACTGAGCCTATCAGATAGTGGATCGATGTGCATCTATCCATCCACCGTCGTGTAGTGTAGGTCCGTCTGAGAGCTGCTTGGTATGCCAAGCGCTCTATTATTGAACGGCTTGCCAGGTGACCCACTTCCATCAGCCAGTCTGTTGCTATTCCCACACCAACATATTTACGACTGGGCCTCTCAGATAGTGGATTGATGTGCATCTATCCATCCACCATCGTGTAGTGTAGGTCCGTCTGAGAGCTGCTTGGTATGCCAAGCGCTCTATTATTGAACGGCTTGCCAGGTGACCCATTTCCATCAGCCAGTCTGTTGCTATTCCCACGCCAACATATTTACGACTGGGCCTCTCAGATAGTGGATCGATGTGCATCTATCCATCCACCGTCGTGTAGTGTAGGTCCGTCTGAGAGCTGCTTGGTATGCCAAGCGCTCTATTATTGAACGGCTTGCCAGGTGACCCATTTCCATCAGCCAGTCTGTTGCTATTCCCACGCCAACATATTTACGACTGGGCCTCTCAGATAGTAGATCGATGTGCATCTATCCATCCACCGTCGTGTAGTGTAGGTCCGTCTGAGAGCTGCTTGGTATGCCAAGCGCTCTATTATTGAACGGCTTGCCAGGTGACCCACTTCCATCAGCCAGTCTGTTGCTATCCCACACCGACAAATCTACGACTGGGCCTCTCCGATAGTAGATCGATGTGCATCTATCCATCCACCGTCGTGTAGTGTAGGTCCGTCTGAGAGCTGCTTGGTATGCCAAGCGCTCTATTATTGAACGGCTTGCCAGGTGACCCATTTCCATCAGCCAGTCTGTTGCTATTCCCACGCCAACATATTTACGACTGGGCCTCTCAGATAGTGGATCGATGTGCATCTATCCATCCACCGTCGTGTAGTGTAGGTCCGTCTGAGAGCTGCTTGGTATGCCAAGCGCTCTATTATTGAACGGCTTGCCAGGTGACCCATTTCCATCAGCCAGTCTGTTGCTATTCCCACGCCAACATATTTACGACTGGGCCTCTCAGATAGTGGATCGATGTGCATCTATCCATCCACCGTCGTGTAGTGTAGGTCCGTCTGAGAGCTGCTTGCTATGCCAAGCGGTCTATTATTGAACGGCTTGCCAGGTGACCCACTTTTATCAGACAGTCTGTTGCTATCCCCCACCGACAAATCTACGACTGGGCCTCTCAGATAGTAGATCGATGTGCATCTATCCATCCACCGTCGTGTAGTGTAGGTCCGTCTGAGAGCTGCTTGGTATGCCAAGCGCTCTATTATTGAACGGCTTGCCAGGTGACCCACTTCCATCAGCCAGTCTGTTCCTATCCCACACCGACAAATCTACGACTGGGCCTCTCAGATAGTAAATCGATGTGAATCACCTATCCATCCACCGTCGTTAGTGTAGGTCCGTCTGAGAGCTGCTTGGTATGCCAAGCGCTCTATTATTGAACGGCTTGCCAGGTGACCCACTTCCATCAGCCAGTCTGTTGCTATCCCACACCGACAAATCTACGACTGGGCCTCTCAGATAGTAGATCGATGTGCATCTATCCATCCACCGTCGTGTAGTGTAGGTCCGTCTGAGAGCTGCTTGGTATGCCAAGCGCTCTATTATTGAACGGCTTGCCAGGTGACCCCCTTCCATCAGCCAGTCTGTTGCTATTCCCACACCAACATATTTCGCGTTCAAAAACCCCATTCCTCTCGATTTTTATGGCAATACGATTGTATTTTGTAACCTCCAGTTTTAATGGACAATTTAACCTGTACATTACCCTCTAACTAACTCGGGAGGAACCACAAAAGACGATACCATTCAACTAGTGTCATTGTAACTTTTTGCTTGGTATCAACTTCAGCTTCAATCAGTAGAAATTTAATTCATTTTCATTGCACCAAGTAGAAATGAAATGAAATTTTATAATGCAACAGGTAACTTTAATCTGTTTTATAGCAAATAAAAATCATCTTAAAATGCACACTTAGAATGCTATATTGCTAAACTGCCAACAGGTCTTGTCTTAGTTCAAATGGTAGCCAGCCTAGTACATGGATAAATGATTCAAATAAAATGAACAACCGTTGAGTGGGATATTTTTTCAAGGTTTTTACCGGTGGTAAAAGGAGGTTTACGTTAGACGGACAATTCAGAACTGCTAACCCCCGTTTTGTATAAACTATTCTGAGCTTCGTGGTGAAAGGAAGCATGCGAAAGAGAATAATAAGATAAGCCTTAGGGTCCTATAGTTGCTAGAAGAGGAGTCTCTATTGCTAAAAAATGTAACCCTACATTTGTGATCAACAAATGTTCAAATTCGTAAAACGTCAAAATGATTGAAATTGCATACTGTTCAATATAGTCTATTTACCGCAAGTGATTACAGTATTTACATTTACCAACGTCAATTCAAGCTGAACAAATATACTTTGTGAGTGTTTTTAATTTTCATTCGAGACACTTAAGAATTCAATTTGTTGCCGCTGTTTTGATAAATTCAAGTTACGTTATAATAAAGCGTTATTACTAACCCATCTACGTTTTAACAAAAGCCTAAGTTTAAATTTGCCATATGAATTTATTAAGAAATATGTGTAATGACAAAATAACTTCTGTAAAAATAAAAAAAAAAATGGTTTTGTAAAAATTGTTAGCCCTTTGTTGGTTGAAATCGTCTAATTATTTTTGTGATACAGTATATTCAATTCATATTGTACGTTATTGTTTTATATTAATATATAACAATTTAATAGCTGCTCAACACATATAGTTTTGAATTCGTGAATATATTTACTAGCAAATAATAGCCAAATTGAATTATAATGATATTATCTGTACCAAAGCTGCCTGGTAGCAAAACACAAAAATACAATTTCATCCTCACAAAAATACAAACGCTATGATCTAATTTCAATAAAATGTTGGGTATAATTGTTTTAAAAATCTTTAATACACCTATAAGAATTTCGATTTTTTGCATTTCATTTTGAATCTATTAAAAAAATCACACTTGCACAATCGTTGTCACGACATTAGTGATTTTACTAAAAACTACATTTTTTTACAATGAAAGCTATATACTAATTGAAATATTCCTTTTTTGTATTACTGTTTTTACGATTAATATAAAAGGCTGATAAATTTCAGAATAACTCCCAGCCAATAAGGAAACACGACTAAGCCACCAGCTCTATGGTTAGTTATCTGTCGCATTCGGTAGAGATCGGTGAGTCAGATAGCTCAACAGCTGTTTATAATGACTATGAAGTTATACATTTATTTGGTTAGTAAACTTCATACAAGTGAAAACCCCTAAACAAGCATACATGAAAAAGTCCTTTACTCTTTTATTTTCAAACGGATTTTTAAATTTGAGATATCTTTGTTGTTGAGATATCTCTCTTGTTATTAATTTACAAAATTAAAGTATTCTAATATATTTTCAATACAAATAGTGGTTTTAAACTTATTTAACTTTTAATATTTCTTATGGTTGCCATTTTGAAACTGATAAAGATAATTTTGTTCTTTATTTATTTTAAACTACTCCTAAATAGGTTAACAAATATACCAAGTTTCAAATTATTAGCTCAAACCATGTTTGAGATATAATTTTTTTTAAATAAAAAAACACAGACAGACACTTAACAAGGCGAGATAGGCCACATGTTTACAGGAACTTTTTTGCTTATTTTTATGTCTACTATCATATCCTGAAGTTGTGCCAACCTCTCGCGAAACACCCTGTATATAAATTTTACAACAGTACAAAATGTATGTCAAATAATGACATTCTATAATATATACGGTAGATGGGTGAAACGACCTCAACTCATTATTGAATGAACATAACCATAATCATCTTACAAGATACGGCTATGACTTAACGCGCTCACGGCTAAGATGCGCAGATGTTTTATGCGCGTCATTGTAATGCTAAGACATCATTCGCGGCAGCTGTAGTGTCGTGATGCAGCGTTATCTTACCTACCATCTAAATTAACCCAGTCTTGGGTAGTTAATTTAGAAATAACACCTCATTAATCAAAATAATTATTTTAATTATTTTGATTAATGAGGTAATAAAAATATAATAAAAATAATAAAATAATAAATAATAAAATAATATTTACTATTTTAATTTAAATTTACTGCAGTAATGATAAACAATACAACAATAGAAAAGATAATCATATATTCAAATAAACGTCTATACATTCATCAAATCACTCGCACGCAACAAGTTTTCACTCACAAATCTCTTAGCAAGACCAAATTCTGCAACTTAACCCCCATCTGATGGGCGGCTAGTGAATTAACCAACTGACGAGTTATTAAGTTTCGTTTCAATCAAGTTCTAAATGTTTATTTTGTTTAGTTAATTTTTAAAGAAATTTTGATAAAAGTGGCTTAGGATTCGAACTCCTGCCAAAGAAGGCGATCGTTCCGTGCTGGTTGTGCAATACTAAAGGTAGATCTCGACCTCGTCTCGTATCCCCTGAGTCAGCTTGCGCTTGAACCGACAATCAGGGCAGTCTCCAGGATGTAGAGGGCAAGGGGTTGACAACTATAGTGGTACCAAGGTAACTCCGTACACGACTCTCTATGATCTAGCTTACTGATTTGTTTGCAGTCTGCATACTCGGTTGAAATTGATGGAACAAGATCCATAAAGAAAAAGAGTGGAATGTAAAAAATTGGATTATGCCGAAAATGTCATCAACTGACATTTCTGAAGTGCAAAACTTACATATATTGCGCAAATCAATGAGGCCTGTTGCAACTTTTGAGCAAATACTTTTGTTTCCACCAGGTCAAACCCTGGTCAATGTATAATCCCAGGAGCTTTGATTTAGCCTTGTCAAGTAATTTATCGACTTCCAATTTAATAAATATTCAATTCTCGCCCATTATTCATAACCATATTTATTATTCTAATAGTTTTTTTTTTTTTTTGGTTTCCTAGTTTAAAAACTATTTGTAACAACTCCACTGCGTTATATATTTTATCTTAATTACCATATTGTACGTCGGTATATAAATACAAAAAGTCACTTAACACCAGTTTATTATAATATAAACATGAAAATATAAAAATTTTACGATGATCGATACCGAAAAATCACGTTTGCCATTTTCAGAACAGAGGGATTCACAAAGTAAAACTGGCATTATAACTGTGACTTAAAATGTGAGTTTGCAAAATACAAAATTTGTATCTACAATCATAAATATGAGCATTTTTATGATACAAGAATCGAGACGGAAATTTTCAAGTTTCAAGTGCGTTACTATTTATGCAGAACACATTTAGGTACAAGTATTTTTTACATAACCGTTACGAACACAATGAAGACCGAGGTGTCGGATAATATATGTTACAGTACTGCTCACAGGCTTGAGCATAACCTTTAAATGGCACGCTACCTTTGGAAAGGTTACCACGCTAGCCGTTATCTTATTCAAATGTTTAGTCAATTGATCGATCAAAACATCATTTATTTTCATACAATGATGGTTTTGTAAAAAAACTGTAACTGTCGGCGCGTGTCCGACGATTACGCAAATTAAAAAGGGATGAAATGCAATTAAACACGCATGTATGGATACACTGAATGTTTATTGTTCATATGAAATATATTTAACTGTATTGAAGTTAAATGTGTGGTGTAACTGTTTAAAGTGGACTGTATTGAATTTATGTGAATATGAAATGTGAATTGAAGCCGGCTGAATTTAACTGAGTGCTGTGTGCACAAAAGAGACATGTATGTCTTGCTCGGCCCGGACGCTGCGGTGCGACTGGTAGGGTTAGTTTTTAGACACCCCTACCACTGCCGGCCAAAGGAAAGTGGAGGGGCACCCCACAAAAACCCTATTTGCGCCGCAACAGTAACATTTATTCATCTTTTTCAATTTTTCATTTAGCCTACTTTAAATTTAAAAATTATTTGAGAAAGTTTCGAAATGTTATCTACTTCCATCGTCAGGAAAAACACATTAAGCTTAAAAACTGTACACCACCAAACGACTGGTTGAACTGCGACTGACTACTTACGGGAAAATAATACGAACGGTTCGGTAATAAGTATTGACAAAGTCATTTTTAAGATTACAAAACACAACATGTCTTAGTCAATAGATAACTTAATAAAATTACATCAAAATCATAAGATTACTTACGGTCAATTAGCGACTATACTAATTTATTTTAGTACTAAAATAAATTACTAACTTAGGTAATTTAAAGCTCAAACAATAACCAGTTTTGTTTAATTTATGGGCCCGTTTCACTACTGTCAGTTTTGTCCAAAGATTTCAGAAAAGATTCAAAATTATTTTGACAAATAAGCAGAAATACCTAGTAAGAATTGATTTTGTTCAGTTTAGTCAGTATAAAAAAACTATTAAAGATTAAAACAAAACAAAAATCCGTTAAATATTACTTAGCGGCGATTAAATAACTGGATACAATAACGGAAATAAGTCCTATGCCAATAATTATTCTGCAAATTATTACTGCAGTGATATCAGTTAATTTATAAATAACCCTTACGAACTTTGTGCCAAGATTGAAAATACTTTTTTTCAAGATTAGTGTTTATTAGTTTTTAATTTTCAGAATATTTAGTCATAAAACATTTAGAAATTTCATAAACAAAATTGAATAAAAGCCAAATCTAAGACCAGACAAGTTTTTTACTTGATTTAAACATAATGAAGTTCGTATAAAGCATGTTTGATGTTCATGTTTCACGCTACGTTGTTAAATTAATAATGTGTTAAATTACTGTGATGAACTATTTATCTATGATACATCACAAGCTAGGCAGGGGATTTTACGAATCTATGACAATTTTTACTTGTAATTTTTTTCTTGGTAAAATGTTGTATGGTAGTCATATCGTTTATTTATAAAATCTCCCCGCTTGACTTCAGAGCGCTCCTACAGCAAGTGCTGGAACTACGAGGGGGTTCGAAATTCTACGACCACCAACGTGACGACACTAGCCAGCCGTAACCATAACAACGCCTAAACTGCATGGCTTCCGCGTTTCATTTCTTCACCTGCACCTTTCTGATAACCAACTTGTTTGACTGTGTGAATCTGTGTGCAAGTAAACGTTTTATGATCGCTGATTCGTGGTTGTTGATATTGTCTTGTAAATTTTTGTTTTGTTATTGTTTATAAATTTCCAGACGCAATTTTCCCTTAGAGACGCGACCGTCCACGTGTGAGAGCTTACCTCGAAGGCCACCAAACGCGCTGATAAAAATCGGTATATTTACTAAATTGCGTATAGTTACCAAACGAATTACCAGACCACCTATCCCTTGTACTAATTTCAAACTGTTGCCTAGCTATTGGAATAGTCTATTAGTAGGTATACAAAAGAGCTTTAATATGGATACAATATTATCTTACCTATCTCAAACGATTACCTGCTAACTAAAGTGATAGTTGTGAGTTTGAGTGCAGAAAACTTGTAAAAAAATTTTATTATTTAAACAGGGATAGCGGAGGGTGTAGCGTTCAGTAAGTATCATTGTAAATAAATTATCATTAATCCATA
Source organism: Stictocephala bisonia (assembly GCA_035578905.1). NCBI lineage: Eukaryota > Metazoa > Arthropoda > Insecta > Hemiptera > Membracidae > Stictocephala > Stictocephala bisonia. The sequence goes on from JAQJVL010000283.1 coordinate 686,529, forward strand.
ACATCCCTTAAAATATCACATCCTTTATGTGTAAACGCAACAATATCGAACTTCGTTTATCTCTCTCTTTTACTCCTCTGCGACAGACGAGTAGGCTTTTTCTCTCATTTACAATTTTCAAAAAAAAACTTCATTCACTTAGGTAGGCCTCAGGATGTACTGTTTGACGAAAAGAGTTGTTATGTATAAAATATGTGTATAGAATATAAAAAGTAAAATCTTTTTAATAAAAAAAAAACACATACACACACACATTCAGTATTGGTCTGAATGTGTGTACACTGTATTAAAGGTATTCTGCAATGATTGATAAAATTTTATATTTATCACGTAATAATACTTGCTCATCGTACGGATGTGATGTTGTGTATTCGGAACTCAAATCGAGTTCCCACTATTATATTACAGTAATCGATTTCGATTGCTAAGGTAAGAATACTTAAGTACCAGCGAACCTCTAGCCGTCGGCGTAGAAATTGTCTAACCTTGTTCTGTTCCATTGCATTAATTTTTGTGACACGGAACGCCACTTTTTTTAGCTTAAACACAGGCTGTTTAGGTTTCAATAATAAAAAACCGGATTCTTCACTTTATGGAGAAGGCCGCGACGAAAAAGGAAACAGCAAGAAATTGGATCAGTCGCGGAGCAGGAACGGTAGGGAATGTGTGTGCGGTAATTGTCGACCACTTTCACTCCTTCCTCAGTCCTCAAACATTGCGTAAACGGACGACAGCAGCTTGTCTCGCCGTCAAAACACGCCCACGGAATACGTAGTTAGGCAGACTTACGTGTACTCACGTAATACGAAGTTATCCGACTTCGAGGTCATCGCGATGTATGACAACTTTTGCTGACAAAATCCACTGAAAACGTAACATTATTTCTTTTGTTCAATTTGGGGAATCCATCGTCAGTAAAACATATCAATAATTGTTTAAATATGTAATTATTAATTATAGCAATTGTTCGTAACAAATTTACTGTATATAGAATAAATACAATACAGAGATTTGCCCATTAACAGAACGATTAATGCGTTTTCTTTCTAAATGATACAAATTTTAGAAGTAACATTGTACCATACCACTATTAATCTACGTATTTATAACATACAATCGGCTATTTTAACAAACAGAAGACCAACGCAAAGTAGTTTTTCACATTATTTTTCTCTAATGATCCGAAATCAATATAACTTGAATATTAATACAAATATTAATACGAAATGAATAATTATCACACAAAATTACATTTCGATATTTGATTTTGTTCGAGGTTTCCGTTCAAATTGCAATTTAATACAGTACTGCGACATGCGAATGAACCATTAATTTTGTCATTGGGGTTGTCATTAATTAATGAAACTTCAAGGGTAACTAATTACACGAACGACTGTTGAATGTAGTATTAGGAGTAAATAATTATTACACCCAACAGTAATAATTATTCATGTCATATTCAACAATATTAGAAATAGCAAATTTGCTCTATCATTTTACAATAATAAAGTGTAGAATTTGATTTGTAAAATGGATTGCTGTAAAATATCTCTGTTGTATGCATATTATTTATGTTGTTAGATTTATAACTACTGAATATAAAATTACTGAGATCTTCCTAATAAGTTAATACACGATGAACAATTGACGATTGAAAATTGGAATTCCATGAAAAAGCCGCCAATTTTGTAATGTAAAGTATTTTGTATTGGATAAACGGAATGTCTCCAACAACTAACTGTATTCCAGCAAATACTATAACAACGGTCGACTGCTGCGAGTTTTCTCTACTAGCTGAGCTAAAGACGGCTTTGTTTGTTAAATCCCGAAACTAAGTGACATTCAAAACTACTTAAAACTGGAAAGGAAATTTGTTATTAATTACGTATGGATATTTCGAGTTAGATGTATTTTGGCCGACGCCAAAATCCAAAATTCTAATAACCTAATAAAGAAGCTTTAGAAAATAAAAACCGGTCTTTCTAAAAAAAAAAGCCACCAATAAAAAAATATTTTCCAAGCAATGCGTATTATTTGAAAATAATAATAAAACAACTAAAAGTAGATTAAATATAACGACTTTACTTTATAGGGAAGGATGCACTCATGGGAATGGGTCTCGGGGAAAACATGAAAATACCATAAAAATTATAAAGTAAATAAACAAACGAAAAGCGATCAACCCACAGGCGCCCAAATTAAAGAATTTTTCAATATTTAAATAGTTAAAATTAGCCAATGAACAAACGCTATAGAGAATAAATGATTCAAGATAATTGACACAAAAGCATTAAAAATATTAAAACTTTGAAAATTACCAGTTTGATTACCAAAAAATATTAGTCAAGTTAGAGAAACATGCGGTTTTCACTCAAATATTTTAAATTGTAATTTACACCTTTCCTGAAAATTTAATCAAAATCATTAGAGCCGTTTTTTTTTTTTTTTTGTTGAAAAAATCTATTTTTGTATGTTTTTGTTTTTACCCATAAAAATTAAAAAAAAAACTAAAATTGCAATAAGTGAAAGAAAATTATAGTAAGATTATTGGCTAAACACGTATACATACCAAATTTCATAAAAATTGATCCATCCGTAGAGTCTCCCCAGCGAACTGCACATACACACAGACACACATACGGACAGACACCAAAAATATTTTTTCCGAAAAAAAAACAGTATTGGGTACAGGAGACCCTAAAATGGATTTTTAGACCAACTTAAACAAATTTTTGTTGACGATCACAATACTTTCTCTATGCTAACGCATATGGGTGAAGGTAAAAATGACTACCACTGGATCTATTATTTCCTGGAGTTGAAAAAATTAACATTTGTTTTACCGTTAAGAGAGGATACGTAAAAAATTTTATCACGTCTTTTTACAAGGAGAGCCGGAAATGTCCGTTCTTTCGTGGTGCGGCAGTTTACAAACAAAAGTGATGTAGTTTGGCATGAAGGATTACTACACGACACGGCGCATTTCAAGAGGCCGTAAAAACTACCGTGGCCTTCACAGTACACGTACAGCAGTTCCAAGATGTAAACTGCACGATGAATAGTGCAAGTAGAGGGGACAATCTGTAATCATTTGCTACCATCAGAATCGACGTCTTAGATTTATGGAATGATGCTTTTTTTCAAAGTAACCTCAAACAGGCCACCCACTAACTAAAATACTGTAATATATTAAGTATTTTATGAATTCTATAAACACAATAATAATTCGTGTGCTATCCAACGGAAATTATATATTTTTATTATTTGTTGCCTGTTGTTAAATTAAATCAGTCATAAATGCATCAAATAATGGCAATGACTGCCGTCGAAGTAAAAACTACTATTCTTCGACTTTAGTTAATAACAAAGACTACACTCTTATTGCATCTATTCGTTGGCCACCCACTTCCAAATATTAATGATAAACGTAAAAATTATTAGAGAGCTGGAACCATTTCTGACATTCTAAATTTATTTTGAGTGTAAAATAAATTTGCTGGACGTAAGTCCTAACAATTAGGTAGTGCTGAACGGTGGAGTATTTTGTGGGAACCTGTCATTGTACATAATCTACAATGACGAAAAAACTGAAAGGCAAAACTTTTAAACCAATCACGGACAATCGCAAACTTGCTTGTCGTCTCTAGACTTCGTTATCAATTCTGCTCGGGTTTAGACAAGCTACCAGTGACCATATCGATGACTAATGACGACTGCCTTCATCAACTAAACAGTTTACATCTACGTTGAGTAGGTGAACCACAACAGTAACACCATCACACTATTTAAAACACGAAAGATACTAAACTCTCTCTTGACCGTAAAAACAAAAATGTCTCTTAACACTAGGCCAACGGTCAGAATCACTGCAAATTTGAAAATTAATTTAATATAAACGATACGACAAATTCGTGTTCAATCGATTATCATATCTAGCACGTGCATTTACTTCCCACAGGGGGCTGACTTTATCGTAGTCTTGAAACGTGTACAGCACGATGCAGAGCACACAAGGTAGGACTGGTCAATAGTAAAAATAGACATATCGAAACAGATGGCAAACTGAACTAAACTAGACAAACCATACAACACCAACGGGTTTATGGCTAATTTTACGGGTTCATAAGTTAGAAGGGTTCATATGTTAATTATTTTAGTTGCCCAATCCTAAATTAAATTTATCATATGTAGTTTTGGATAGAATACAGCTTACATCGTAGCACAAAAGGCTCAATTGATCCTCCTCTGACACTACCATAATACTCAGGGTCAATGACCATTTTTACGTCAACGCTGGTTTACAGTATGTGAGAAAGATAGCATCACTTTTTTGTCGTGTCATGAATAATATTTTCTGATAATATTTTCTCACAGTTAAAAATTGATCAATTATTAGTATGAAGACAGCAAATGTTATTAAGAAAAAATAAGTTACATTTTTTTGAATGGAGGGCCAGTAATGTAACCGTATAATCTTTCAAAAACGTATTACAGTAAAAATAGATATTATGAATGTTTTACGCTGATACTTAACTTTTCACTAGAATTGTATTTCTACTCTGTACAGTGAATCTATATTTTTTTTATTTTTAACGTGCAATCATATTATATAATAATACAAACTTCCAAAATAGCAGTACACTCAAAGTAGGTAAATTAAAAGTTATATATTTAAAAATTTAAAACTATCAGGTTTGTCAAAAAAAAAGTAAAAATATGCGTTAGTAGATATAGTTAGTAGTGTTAGAAGGTAGTTGTCTATTTGAATTTAAAGTGCGTAGCGCATGAAAATTACATGGAAACAGAAATTTGAAACATTGTTACGCAACATGTTAGTAAACATTTCCCAGTTTACGACAACAACCATAAGCCTTAAATTGAGTTGTAACTCCCAGCTTCGATCCATCGATCGTCAACTCGGTGTTGAAGGTAACTGACTCAAAAGTAGTAATTCGTACAGAATAATTACTTCCAACTGTCTCAACACATCGAGGTATCTTGTGTTTACAACTGACATGCCTAATATCTATGAAAGTCAACAGTAAGTAAATCAATAAAATAATATTAACACAAATCAATATAACAGATAACATTTGACAGTTTCTTTTAAACATAAATAACAACTTTGAGGTGTTTTTGAGCTCCTATCACCAATACAGATCCTTTGAAAATACGTCAAAATTTAATTTTCTACGTAATAGTAAGACAATAATAAACTAAACCAAAAATTTAAAACCCACTATAATCGGAACAAGATTTGAGGAGATACTAAAGCCAAAAAGATACAATTGAATAAAGAAGTTTCATAAATTTTGCTATAAAAATAATAAAATACCAAATAAATAAAAACCAGTCAAAACATGTAGACAAACAATTAAAGATAAGTTAAAAAAATATGAGGAAAATTAAACTAGAGTTGCATTTAACTGTAATATATGTTTTATTTAATATATTTATATTTATATCTCCTACGTACGGACATTGTACTGTCTCTTATAGGTCATTATTTTGTCACACTCACATACATGATGAGAACAAAACCTACTTTACAACTGGTGTAAAATAGTTTAATATGTAAAAACTTGTGAATATAGTTTTAACATTTTTTTAAGTTCTAATATTCAAAATGACTATTGCAATCGTAAAACGCTCAAGAAATATTGTTCACAGATTTCATCAGCAAGGCTTCTGTTTGTTTGTTCGGCGAGGTCTGGCCAGCTGTTTTCAAGGCCCTCCCACACAATACACACACACACGTCATTGCCGGATCGGTGTTCTGTACAGACTGTGTAATTGCTATAATTGTACATCTGGTCACAGGCAAACTGCTGGCAGCCGCTCGTAACAGCAAAAACCTACATCGGCACGACTTTCACGACAGTTAACAATAATTTCATCCAAACAAAACATAACCTAATATAGCTAATTTCTGGCAATCACTAAAAACATCGCTTGCAAAACTTGTCGTTGCTATGTGCCATATTTTAGGTTAGGTTAGATTAGGTTAGGTTAGGTTAGTTTAGTTTAGGTCAGGTTAGGTTATTTTAGTTTAGGTTAGGTCAGGTTAGGTTAGTTTAGGTTAGGTTAGGTTAGTTTAGGTTAGGTTAGGTTAGTTTAGGTTAGGTCAGGTTAGGTTAGTTTAGGTTAGGTTAGGTCAGGTTAGGTTAGTTTAGGTTAGGTCAGGTTAGGTTAGTTTAGGTTAGGTTAGGTTAGGTTATTTTAGTTTAGGTTAGGTCAGGTTAGGTTAGTTTAGGTTAGGTCAGGTTAGGTTAGTTTAGGTTAGGTTAGGTTGATTTAGTAAATGTTACTAAAACGTGTTAAAACACTCGTACTGTTGAACCGTAAAGGAATCGTTCATATTGAACAATTCAAAAACTCACTTTTTAACAGATAATGAAAAAATAAATCACCCGCCCATTACTATAAACGAACGGTGGTATCGACCCATCCATACACATACGGTTGGGTCAATACAAGTTATGGAGAGTTTATACATATATGGAGTCTTTTCTGATATGTGTCAGCGTCAATTTAGATAGCGTTGCTAGGTTAGGTTCGATGGTTGCCCCAGCCCACCTGTTCTAACCTAAAATTAAATAGGTTCAATATTTTCTAAAAATTGTGGAAAAACAAACACATTTTTATAAATTATATACAGTACTTAAAAATCCACCAACCCGATAACATAATGAAGTCTTCGTGTGTACAATATCCAGAACTAAACTCTCTCGATCGAACAATCATATTTTAGATATACAGTATACATGTAATAGAGTATATATTTTATGACAGTTCACTTTAAAAATGTAACCAAAAAAATGGAGCCTCTAGGAATAACGTCAACCCTTCGAATACACATCGAAACACTACAATCAAATGTAAAATTGCTAATTGCGTTCTTTGGAATAGTTGTATAAAGTTGCAGTAACAGAATCGATTATAACAAGAAGCCACAAGCGAACCAGAATTTATTTAAAAAGGACGTCGACCGAATAAAAAGGCAACCCTAGTTGCGAAAAATGGGTTTCGAGAGAGGTTTCACCCACTCGTTGGACAAGAGAGGGTATGTAGTGTTGTCGATTGTATTGGGGGCTGAGAGAGGGTAACCTTTTAGAAAGAGCTCAATCAAACTTGGCAACTTTGTTTCCCACATTCAGATACAAAAGCACAGGTCAGGTAATTATCTCCCATGCACGATTTTCGGCGATTCTCCTTTCCTTATTACGTGTCCGACGTGGTTCTTTCATCCATATTAAGTATAAGAAGTATGATGGTTCTCCCACTCATATTTCGTATTTAATGTTAGATGGTCTTCTCATTCAAATTACTTACATAACGTTAGATGGTTCTTCCACCCATTTTTCGTATAGGAAGTTAAGATGATACTTCCACTCATATTTCGTACAGCATGTTAGATAGTTCTCTCATTCATATCACATACTTAACGCTAGATGGTTCACCTGCCCTCATTACGTACACCGTTTTAGACTGTTATACGATCGTTATAAGTACAATATATAAGGCGAACCTCACATCCACCATACGTGCACGTGCATGAAGTTGATGCAGGATCGTGCTTTCCTGCACGTGTTACCTGGCCCTACCAGTTTAAGTAAAAGATTTTAGGCGATTCATCTTATATAACTCAAGAGAATCTCACGTTACGGAAGAAGAGAAGAGACGAGACAATTTCCGCTTCATCAGCAGGTCTTGGCGGTATCTTTCCAGAATTTCTGTTGCATGCTGGTAGCAAAGTGAAACAATGGCTTCAAACAGTCTACAATAAGATACCGGTACTAGCTACAGGCAATTTGCTACAAGCATTTTAGCGATCAAAAGTAGTAGCTGTTTTGGAGCCTGATAATGATCCAGATCGAGAGGAAAGTTACCGCCCTATATCTCTCCTTAGTGTATGTTACAAGTTGCTGAAAAAAGACTGTTACACAATAGAATATCACCATTCTTGATTATAATGTTCCAATTGAACAGACTGATTTCGCCCTGGTCGAAGTTGTAGTGACTAGATCCTGGCTCTAAAATAATTTCTCAACAATGGGTTCGAAAATAAATCGAAAACATGTGCAGCTTTAGTTGATCTTACAACGGCTTGTGACATAGGGTGATGCATAGTTTTGTTGTTATGTTCTACAGCCTCATTCCCTTTCCCTTTATTTTGTGATTTTTGGAGGAGTCAATGCTTAGTGCAAGCTAATAACAGTTTATCTCGATCGTGAAGAAAGCTCTTTTAGACAGCTAAAGGATGGTCTGCCACAGGGTTCTGTACTTGCTCCAATTTTGTTTAGCATGTATACCCCTGACTTATCAATCACAAAGTCTACAAAATGTGTACAGATTATATTGCTTTAGCTTATTAATACAAGTACTGAGTTCTACTGCAGAAATACTCACAAATGACCTTGCAACCTTCGAAGAATATTTGAGAACCTGGAAGCTAAATCCTAACCCATCAAAACTGAAGTGGCCTGCTTCCACCTATTAACCGACTAGCTAATCGAAAATTGAACATCTTTCTAAATTGTGTAAAACTCCACTAAAATGATCATCCACAGTAACGTTAGATCGATCGATGAAGTTTAAAAGCTATCTTAAAAAACAGCAGTTAAAATTAAAACCAGGGCAAATCTACTAATGTACATCATCATATTGCTGGAACAAGTTGTGGAGCCAACGCACACGTCCTGCGCACAACTGCTTTATCACTGGTTTATTCAGCTGCTGAATACAGTGATTCTGTTCGGCTAAATATACGGTAATACTAAAGCGATAAGGTTCAACTTAATAGGGGCATTACAGTTGTAGTGGCACTCTCATAGCAACTTCATTTCCTTGCTCCCGGTGCTGTGCAAAATACATCCTCCAGAGATAAAACGCCAGGAGGAACTTCTTGAAAGAATTAACCAAGCTCTTGAAATGCCCCGCACCTCCCCACTAAACAAGATCTCTAACGTCAGAAAGGTCGCTTAAAATCTTGAAACCCACCTCTACTTACTACTCTCCAGTAGAGCAGATCAAATTTCTCACCCAATACTAGCTGGGCCGTAGATTGGAACATTTTTGATGGACGAAATAAGTTCCTAGTTATCGATTCATCAATAACTGTAGGAGGGATGAACCTCCTTAGTATGGGTTGGTAAAACAGATGGACACTGTTTTAATTTCTTCCGATCTAGCATGGGCAGATGTAACTACTGGAAATAAGAACAGGGAATTACACTAAATCAGTCGTGTGATTGAGGAGAGTCTATCCACACAATAGATCACGTAGTTACAGAAGTGTCCCCTGCGCTCTTTTGCGTAGGGATTAGCTAGTTCAGTATAAATTGAGTCAGTGAGGCCATCTTAAATGGCTTGATGGATTCGATTTAGCTTTGTGACAGATCACTCTGTATGTATATTGATAAATAACATTTGGAACTTATTCCAAATATTCATGCCAGTTTTTTAGTTTTTGAAGATAATAAATTATTGCTGTCAACAAACCATGCGATATATATAACACAAATCATGTTTCCGTAAAAATAAAAATTTCTCATGGGTTACTGTTTATATAATAATTAACTACTATTTCTATTATTTTTTTAATAATAACGTTATGCCTAATCTTCTTTCCACAAGAACTAGAGCTAAATTACTTTGAACCCAAACGATGAAAAGGTATTACTAAACTAAAACAGCATCTAAAAAAGAGAAAACGAATGTTACAATAACGGGGCCTCCTTGTAAGTAACGGTTTTTCAAAGAACTGTTTTTGTGATTTTCTACAGGAGAGTGTAGCCTCGACTCTCTTTGCGAGAATCCGCTGCAATAGTGAAAACAATGCTGATGCACTTGCGACGAAGTGAAAATAGACAGTACACATATATAAAACACGAGTGCTTCACATGTACAGGCGACGAGCCGCTGGACACACTCCAAGTGTCCAGTCTCGAACTGGAGCTTTCCCAACCACCTAGAGCAGATCGTTTACTTCGTCGGCTAAGTCTAGGTGAGAAATATGGAAGTGTGAAAGTGTTTTCAGTAACGTGGATCGTGTCCCTCCTCACTCCTGCGAGTAGGCCTGAACCTGCGCTGCACACTCGTCCATGTTTCGTCCATGGACAACTCACTTGACTACCGTCGTTCTATTCCTGTAAAAGACTACAACTCCGGTGGATGGAGCGTGGCAAGGGCAATGAGATATTTTTGGCTTCGTTCTCTTCAGCAAATTGCTGGCATTTTTGAACCTCATGAGACATGCTTGCGACTTTCAATTAAATACCAGATAGTAGTGTATTTTGCGTCTTCTGAGACGACCTTTTGACCTCTCCATCAGCTCACCACGTGTTGACCCTAGAGGTTAACTTTACCATTGTTTAGTAGTGATTGAACAACAAAATGCGCATTTATGTTTTATGAGATGAGGTAAAATAAAACCTCCAATGACAACTGTACCTGCTCGCATAACATAATATACTAGAGAATCATCCAGTGGCTCAAAGTAGTGTACAATGTATAAGCTGATAACATATCTCCGGTAAGAATCAATGGCCTGACATCGAATCGATATAATATAAAGTTTACAACTCCGGAAAAGTTATTGCTAACTATAACGAGTTTTTACACAAAATATTAATCATACAAATAATGGTATGTTTACTTTTGATATAATCTTGCTATGAAGCGAATGAAATATATTGTAATCATAGTTTTATGAGTTAGTAAAATTGCAGTTACAGATATAAAATATAATTTATAATTATTCTACCTAACGAACCAACATTTATGAAAATAAGTATTTTAGTAACATTTAAACTGTAAAAGTGAATATATCTAATTAACTTCACTCCAAACAAAGTATCTATGTGAGAAATGAAATGTACCTTGACTAATGTGTCCTATCTACTCCGCGTCCGTCCACCCATACACGTACAGTGGAAGATGACCTTCCCACCCACCCAAACACGTACAATGGAAGATGACCTTCCCACCCATCCTTACACCATACACGTACAGTAGTATTGACCTGCCCACCCATATGTGAAATACATATAATTTAGTCGTCAATTTGCTTTTGTTTTAATAATAATAATCTTCTTCGTCGTTCATAAACAAAATCCATCCAACAATTTGAATTATTTGACCTCAATAACCTATTTAATACATGTTTTGGATAAAAGGTAAGTCACAAGAACATAAAACTACTCATCTATATAATTTAGGACATGTTTCTGTTTATCTCAGGGCAATGAAAGTAGAACAACGTAGAACTTAAGAGGTAAAACTCAATTTTAGCAACTTATTGTACAAAAGGAAATTTGAAACAATTAATTGCACAATAAATCTAATTTACAATTTGGTTTTTGGAAACTTATGCCCAAAACATCTTCCTTGCCAGTGGCGACTGTTCTTGAAATTGTTTGTCAATTTCATAAGTCGTGAAGTTGATACTGAATGTTTACATTTTGTCACAGTAAAGTGTTGGTGCTGATTATAACTCGGGTTATATTTACTTTTTCTCACTACTAAAGTACACTGCTGCCGCGACAAAAGTAAAAAAAAAAAATGTACTTCCAAAGTTCTATACAACGTTTCTACGAGTTGTGAATGACAGTTTTCTCTGCTTTAATTTAAGCTATCAGTTAACGGGAACAAATCTAATATATCTCTTGACCACATATTTACTTTTCACTGGATTTCTATTTTTAACGAACTTATAAATAGGCCTATATACTATCCTGTTTAGTTATTTGATAAAAAAATAACTCAATAAATGATGTAACAATCGTATTTACAAACAATCCAATAGGGCCTACGTTGTTGATGTCTTCAATATCATGGTATTGAGAGTAGTTTTTTACAAAATCAGGCGAAATTATCTCTGTATAGCAGAACATTTAGTAGGGGTTGTGTACGTAAGACGGGTTTCAGGAACTTGAGAGTAGTATGGGAGTAAGTCTAGTGAGGGAACCGTCAAGTGTTTATTCTGTAGTAGGCCTACTAAACAGCTTCCAGAATCAAGATTTAGAATGTATATGTAATAAACTAAAAACGTAATACAAACTTTACAAATATCTACCATAAACTAAAAGATTTTTTCGCTAAAATTTTAGTACCGTACCACTCAAATACTAAAAATATTAAACGAAAGTTATATGAAAATAATCAAAACAAAAATGCAAACAAAATTCTATAAAAATTATAATTTTTAAAATTTAAAAAAAATATTAAGTATTGTAACAGATGCTGAAAAAAATAATACCGAATGACTTACGAGATGAAGTATATGCATACTGTTAAGAACTGTAAACACGGTAAAACGGTAACTAAAGCACATAAAAAAATCCTAAAAAGAAACGGGGAACCACAACCACTTCACAGCACTATCACCTTGACTGATTGGGCGTAGGTGTGGAAGTGACGAGTCTGCGATCCTCCAGCAGGCCGACGGTGGCCGTAGCAGACCATCTCTCGTCTTTAGGCACCTGGACCACGTAGTAGAGGAGACCGCCGTGCGAGGTGGCCATGCTGACGCCGGCACAGCGGCCATTCGACTGATCGATCTGGCCTGTGGAGGGGAGGGGGTACACGGGCACACCCACCCACCCACGACCTTCAGCCTCTCCCTCGCCCGCTCAGCTGTACACTACTTTGCACTGGTTAACCTAGTTATCGTCATACACTGTGTTTGCGAATAAACGGAAGGAAGCCGAAGCCTCACCGGGACAACAATATACAACTTGGTATCGAAGCCCTAGGACGTGTCCAAGTGTTTGCACTGTCCACTAAATAATGGCTGGGGAATCGAAAGGTACAACACGTACTGAAATCACTCGTATTGATGAAACTTTTATTTTAGGTTGAGCTGGAGGGTTGAGAAATTTCAGTACTGCTTTTGACCAATGTTGGTTCAATTTGTTCAAATCCAACATAATACACTAGTAAGTAGTTCATTAATCAATTTCAACGTTTTAAATTTTGTTAGTTTTCGTTTCAAGTATTTTTTCATATTATAAAATAAAAAAAGCAAAGCAATAACAGTTTTCTATTACAATACCTATAAAATGACACATTAAACATTATTTTATCAAGAAATTAGTAAAAGTCTTCATCTGTTTAACACTGGTCTTATGACAAATAGTCAACCACTTCCAGCCCCCCCCCCCAGTTAAGTAAATAAATTGTCTTATACCGTAAATGAAATTATATATAATAGTTTCAGTAAGAGAATACATTCTATGAACAATGTCCACTTTAAATTATTTACTCGTAAATGTGTCAGTTTTCCAAGTCCTAATTTTAACGCCTTGTTATCAGACCTAGACCACGAAATTGATATTAAAAATTATTTTTTTTAAACTTTATATATACTATATCAGCACGTGATTCGAAGTTTACCAACGAATGCCTCCCCGACAAAAGGAGGCCAGCTGCAAGGCCGGTATAAAGTAACGACTTCGGGTAGACCTAGGGCTCAGCTGGAACATTCAACACCCCTCTTTGCCGAAGTGCGAGTGTACTTCCCACTTTTTTACGAAAGCCGCACACAAAATCGAAACAAATGGGGGCTGTTCAGCTCTACCCTCCGCGAGCAGACAAGAGGCCGCTCGCCGCACTTCATTGATCTACAATCCGGCCTTGTGAGATCATTGTGTCGACATTTAACACGCGGAACTTGCTTCTTTGTAAACCAACAATATGCCATTTACTGCTTTACATCGATCGCTGTTACAACTTCGATAACGATACTTCAACGATCTTCATCCCTAAACTTCTCGTTCTCTCCTTCAACAAATCCCGTACCGTTCTCCATGAACAAACATTGTGAACCTTTAAGATCGTGTTGCATTGTATTCATAATGTAGTGCGAATTTTCGCCCAAAATGCATAGAAAATCTTTTCCATCACTGATAATATATGTTTTGGGCGAGCCGGTGTACGAGCTGACCGAGGCAAAAGGACTATGAACTTGAATTAGAGATAGCGAAGGTTCGAATCCTAGCTGGAAAGTTTTTATAAGTAATATTCACCTTCTACAATACTGGTTTTTAAACGTCCTGGTTCTTCGACTTACTCTGCCTGAGTAATCCATAGTCCCGAATGGACAGAGTAAGGTTAAAAGGCTATCGACCTCTTTCTCCTTTATCAAAAATATCACCACAACTTTGTTTAGTATCAAAACAATGATAAATGTGGGGACTGCAAGAAATTCTTTACTACTGTCTTTATTTCTACGTCAAACAGATTTTCTATTCATTATTTTGAAAGCTTAATTATCTTTTAAAGCTGGTGGAAGTTTTAGAGTCTCAAAATTCCATTCCTTTCCATTTCATCTTTATGTTCTAAAACTAAAAGAACGGCCTAGTTCATCTACTTCTATATTACCCAATATGGACGTGATCAGCAGATATCAACGGCAAAGCAGTTTTGCAAGGTCCCAGACATTTCACAACTACGTGAGGTAAAATTACCACACATCCCTGTCCTGAAATAGAAGGGGCTGCGTTGGAAGTGCGTCGTGAAAAGCGCATTCGTCATCGCGATGGAATTCAAAGAGCACGATTTGCATTCAAGACATAAAAGCTAACGGTGGAGGCGACCTCCACAGACCACGAAGTGAAGTGAGAGGAACAAAAGAGGAGCGGCGAGATACATAATGATAAAGTGAGCCCAGCCGGGCATGACCGCCTCGCGGTGCGCGTCTCGGTCAGCGGTTCCGGGGCGGCTGCCTTCCTTTGTCAGCTGCAGGGGTTCGGGGAATCCGACCAACAATTGTATCGATATCTGGTCGTCCACGTATAACTGCGAGAACGAGGCGACCGTGTTCCTTGTGTAGAGAGAACGGTAGAGCAGAATGGGCAAGGAAGAACTAAGAACAGGATGAGGAATAGTAGCGTACCATCAGTTCTTTCTTGATTCTTGTTTTAACATGATAATCTCGTTCCGGTTCATTGACTTGTATGAAGAACATTAGTGCCGTTGTGCAGTGCAGACCGAAACGCATAAAAACAAAATCATTTGTCTTTGATTGTCCTTGTTTTCATATTTATTTGACGATCTCAGCATTGATTGCCTCTTTTTTCTATGCTTGGATCAATAAGAGCTGAGCAGAGTATATCATGAAGAACAATATACAAAATTATACATCATCAGTCGTTTCTTTACCTTTAGTTTTCACATTTACAATTTCAACGATCCATTTCATCTAAACTCTCAGTGATATCGTTAGCATCAAGAAAATTGTACAACAGGAAAAGTAATTAATGTTGCACTGCAGTAGTAACTTCAAAAGAGATGAACATATAATGAGTAAAGATAAAGCATTGTTGACAGAATCCAGTTTTGATTTGTTGTATGATACAAACGTTCTGAACATTTTATATGTCTTATATTATACTACGTCGATTTCTGCTACTTCCTGAATAAGACCCGCTTCAAACACGTAGATAATCAAAGCACAACAGGTGCTTATTTTATGATATAGTTTTATTTTCATTACGCAACTACTCTTCATTTTATTTACCTGGTAAACAACTATACTTTGAGTCTCAAGCTTTAATAAATTAGTCGGTTGCGAGCTTCATAAGACAAAAGTTCTCAGATCGATCAAAATCAAAGTCATAACAACATTTTGAAATAGATCAACATATAACCACCAGCTGTTCATTTGTCATTGGGCTATTAATTAATGTCACTTTCGAAGGAATGGTCGGCCTTGGTTTGTAACATTCACACATCTTCACACTCCTTCAAAATCTCTGTAATAGCCCATATCTTGAATATTGGCGTTTTAAGGATAAATAAATAGCATTTTTTTATGTAAAGGTTTTTGAAGAAGTTTCTATGAAGGTAAATTCGACTTATTATGCAATTTGCAGCTCACCTAGTGAATTTATCATGATGTAACCAAATGGTCTGTTGAAGTCTATACAATAAAAATTGTCTGTTTGGCTACTGTGCTATAATGCAACAAGTCCTTGGGTGGCGAGCGGGGGGGGGGGGGGAGGAGGGAGTTCGGTTGTGGCGATTCCACCGGTGGCCACGGCATTATTGCCACATCCTGTCTCAGTGTTCTAGTCCATGAATGAAGCACGCCTGTGGCAGGAAACGTGGGAGTGAGGCGTGAAAAACAGGGGTAACTAAAGGAACAGAAAATTGGTCAGGAGATGACATCATTCACCACAGTCACTTGCCATTTAAACCTGTAGGCCATCACCTATCCAGTAGTGTCGTCATCATCATCAAATATATTCAAGATACTCTTTACCTTGACACTGTTACCAAACACAGAAACACAAATGACTAACTAAACAAGTATTTTTCATGATGTAGGAAAATATATTAGCATGAAACAAGCCCTCTATCTTCAAGTATGTGCGTGCGGCGTTGCCGTAATGCACGAAGGTGACCAGAGAGACTGACAGCATGACAACCACGCTCAGTCCACACAATATCGATGTGGACAGTCCACAAACTACAGACACTTTTAAGTATAATGCTTATCAATATAATGCCTACTAATTCTACCATGTAAGAAGTTATCACAAATTGTTATTCTGAACAATACAGACCACAGAATAGCCTAACTGTATACAGATTGCTCGTCTCCTTGATAAACAGTGTCACTCTGCTTCGGCGTCGACCATTTGTGGACTGAGCGCGGTTGTCAGACGTGCCAGTCCACAGAGGATCAACACTGGCTTCTCACTCAGTCACGCCCGTGCATTACGATAACGTCGCATGCCCAAACTTGCCTGTGCTCAGTTTTCCCTAGAGCACGAGAAATCTGTAGCACATCATCATACATGCACCAACGATCGGCGTGTAAAAGTACTGCAAGAAGAACTCAACAAGTTACGGACGGCTGCATTCTACGAACTCTTTACTATATTCTGCAAGTAATGTTAAACAGTTAAAGTAAATAAATCCAGCTTTAGAAATTCTTATAATTATCTTGCACCCAAAGTTTTTTAATCAGTTACCATATAATATATGGCAAAGCAATAGATTTAAGAAGTGTGTAAAGCTTTAAAAAAACTGGCTGTTGATTCAACGTGATTTGGAATATTTAAATCATCTAATCAGTTAATATATTTGAATAATTTTAATGTTCTAAGTTTTAATGTTTAGGTTTAATAACTGTAGATACATATTATATACATACAATGTTGCTAAAAACAAACATTGCAGAGAGCGTCTCATTGTTTTGTTAACTGTGTATACTAGACTCAAAATAACATTATACTATTAAATGTAATTATATTAACTGGCCACTCTACTGGTTACGTGGTCAGTCGATTTCCAAGTTTGTAAATTTTCTTCTTCATTGTATGCTGCTGTTGGAAATAAATCATTCATTCATTCATTCATTTATTCATATGGCTTACAATTTTTAAATACCTTAGAATTTTTCCTAGGACATCAGTTAATAGAAAATCAATGTTTATAAAGATCAGAAAGCTAGCGTGTTTTAAAGTAATATTTGTTTGAAAAGTAGTTGCTTAATGAAAATAAAACTATAACAAACTAACAGAGGGTTAACAAAATAAACTATGAATAAAAATAATTTAAGTAACCATAGACAGAACAGCAGTGAGTGGTGTTCCGCCCACCTGGTACAGTTCTGACATCACTCCTCACTTTGGTCCTCACGTGTGGGCCGCATAGTTATTACATAGAGGAAAGTCCAGTGCGTAACAGCCAGTGAGAGGCTGCACGGTTAATGCTCTTAATTACTCGGCGAATTACACATTGTGAATTCTGATGTAATGTAATAGTCATACAAACAGTGCCAATGGCTCTTCTATGTAATACACATCCAGTTATATTCATTGTGAGTTATCAGTGTTAAGAATTTGTCGCAAACTTTTCAATTTAAATAAACAATGACGAACATTTTACATCTTTTTTTTACATTGTGTGAAATTTAATAAGTTAAAAGAGGTGGTATCTGATTATATAGCAGTTGTTGTAATTGTATAGGCCTATACTTCAGCAGTTCCTAATCAGGCAGTCCAAAACACTACCAGTGAAACCATTTCATATATTTTAAAACTACTTTTATTTATTTATCACTGATAGTTTTTACAATAGATGTAGTAATGAACATTAAGGTATTGATTTGTCGAGATAAATGTTAGTAGAAAGATCAAATGAATCTCACAATCTACAAATTTTTTAAACACCACAAATATTTGTTTCAGGAGAAAATTTAAAGTTTGTACTATATTACTTACTGTTGTTTTGCCCTAAGAACAGGTTAGTAGGAAAACCATCCAACTACTTTACCTATAACAATCTCCTTTTTTTCTTTTCCTTTAATCGAATGAAAATAGGAAATAATTAAATCAATGCACGAAATCTCTACCTATAACCATTTGGACAAGTTGCCTCGGTTATTTTTTTCTTATACATTTGATATATCTTTAAAAACTACTTACGTGACTTTTAAAATACCGATGGGCTTATAAAAAATACATAAATAAAGTTTATACAAATGTCTAAAATATTACAAATCATTAATAAGAATATTATAGGCCTATATGTAATATGTTTTTTGGGAGTACGATAAAAAGCTGTCAACAGGTAGAAAACAAGAATCTAGACAAAAACGAGACAGAAATAAGTATAAAATTCAACAGCATGGTTGCAACCTTAACCTTTTTTCTAAATACAAAATAAGTAAAAATACTAGCTTCAATTTTTATGAATTGCACAATTACTGTAGACAGTTTTTACATTTCATACATGTTTACATTACATGTTACATAGTTTTCAAATTTAAGAGATTTCAAATGACCAATTAATGACTAAAATAAATAGTTAAAAAAATGAAATGAAATAAATGATTAAATTAAAATGAACGAAAATCCAATATTTACATAGGCACAATTAGTACCTCATACGCAGAATGCTCCTTGTAGGGTATAGGGACAGCTGAGCGCATTCTTTAAGTGGACCAAGCTATGTGGTCTGACAACCGCGCTCAGTCCACACACGTTCGACGCGCTGCACAACGGACAGTCCACAAACTACAGAATACAGAATGACGCTGTTTAACGTGAAATCCGAATACTTTGTATGTACTATAATTAAACTTTCACCATGCGGCTAAAATTGGTTGATCAATTTGGAAATAAGAGGTTGCTTTTCCAAATATTGAAATTTATTTGAAAGAAGGAAATTTTACGATCTCAATTTTTTATACGTTTTTTTACGACATGATTTTATAATTGTTTGTCTGCCAAGATAAGGAATCTGTTATTGTAATATATATTGTTGTTCATTCAGCCACATAGGTTGTTTCCAAAACATTCGTAGTGATAGAAATGTCCATTTATGGGGAAGCGTTCATATAGTATTAACTCTAATTAATATAATTAACCAAAAACATCCGTTACTCGTTCGAGAGCTGACTCACGTAGTTCCAAGTCTCGGGGATCATCAATAATTATCCACGTATTACATGTCAAGTTGGACAATTTGTCACCTGGCACTGAATGGTTCGTCATACCGGCGTTCATTCCAGTGCGATTGATGCAATGGAAATTAAAACAGAATTCCCTGCCTCAGCACAACACGTAAGACTCTTCAGATCCTAGATAGCCAGTTTAAAAGCACGTACGATAATTAATTTAACGCGCATATAAGATTTATGCACTGAATTTTCTATTAATTGTTACGTATTTCCGGCAGGGTTAAATATCCACAGGAACACATATAATTGAAAGTACATAGACAGAGTGTAATATGGTTCTATCTAAAACTTCTAGTTAACCAAAACTGTTTTGAATGAAAACTGCTGTTTATTTTATTGTTAATAAGAAACATAGAAATTAAAATTTCACTTAATGCTTTTTCAACTAACTTAAAAATGATTTCTAAATTTTAAAAAACAGGTATAATTGGGATATTTAGTTTTTCACCACAAAACAAATTGAACCTTTCGTGCGTGAGGTGTTCAGCAGAACAGCTGGTTGCCGCACATCTGGCGTTGAGTGGTAAAGAGGAATTTAATATTCCTAACGTCACCCCTTGTAATAAAGGCATTTTTTCACAATACATTATTATGTTTAACTAGCTAAATAGAGTATTTTGATCCACCACGATATGACGTTTGTGTGGAAGCTAATATCACGAAGTATATAATGTAACCTCTAGTTCGTTGTTGGAGGAAAATCATATCGACTTAATTGTGAAAATTTACAAATACGTGTTTTTCACTTTAGCCGATTTCAACCACACCAAATAGAGGCAATGACTACAAATACACTAAGACGAAAAGTTCTTATGGGAATTTTTCAGACAAGCGGAAGGGAAGCTTACGCAAACAGCCGCTACGAGCGCTGCTCCGAAAGACAGGGAGCAGGCGGGCGAGCGCTCGTGCCTCCTAGTGGCCGTTTGCGTAAAGTCGAGTTTCTACCTGGACGACTGGTCTGAAATTTTAACATGGCTACTTTTCGTCTTAGTGTATTAGTAGTCATTGATAGAGGTCACTTTCTTACGGCCGCAGCGAGCGCAGTTATATGTAGATTACAACCGATATACATCTTTAGAGTTAGTAAGTTTGTCCCTAGCACGTTATGGACTGACAAGGTGGTGGTCATCGGATGGTGCAGTGGAGAAATAACTGCTCGACACACATTCAGCGCACTATTGGATTTTGTCGCGGTATCAACTGACGTATCCTTCGGTTTGGTTGGGAGATTTAAATGGTTGGCTGTTTATTTTCATGTTTCCAGACGCCAACTTTGTCTCTCTCTTCTCTGTGGTTACACCAACAGAGGTCGTACACTAGGTACATGTTTGTTGTCTACCAATCGTCGCTTAAATATGGTTATTCCTGCACATAATCTCTCTAGAAATTACAATATTTCCATTAAACATTATTATCACCACAAATCCACGAGTCACCTTGACAAGTTGTGTTTGTGCGTAGAATGAGTAGGAGAGCTCGTCGTTTTGGTATACAGGTTATGTGAGAAAGCCTTTAGAACATGTGTCCATGTGCATCGTGGGTGGGAGGACAACTTGAAATAAGTAAACAAATAACGTTCATTTAGAGACGGTATGTCACAAGCTGCGTCCAGGGTAGAGGTCGATTATTATGAACGTATATCGTCTAAAGCAGTGGTTCTCAACCTGGGGAGCGCGCCCCCCTGGGGGGGGCGTGAGAGAATTTCAAGGGAGGCGTGAGGGTACAAAGAAAAAAATTAAAAAATATATATTTTGTTAAAAAACAAAAACTTTGAAAACCATCAAATAAACTTTCGTATTTAAATTTATCTGGATTTTTATTTTGCATCCCAGCTTTTGCTAACGTAGAGTTAGCATCGTCAGTTTCATAATTTCACTGTTCTAACTTGAACCAACGAATTATTGACTGGAGGGGAGGCGTGAGCTATCTTCAGTGTTCAAAGGGTTGTAGGGTCATTTGGCCAGTGCTAAAAGGTTGAGAACCGCTGGTCTAAAGAGTATTCAGAAAATGGACAATTCTCGCCGCTCGAACAAAAAATCGCTAATAAAATTGTAATTTAGAAATAATGTTTGTTTAACTTAGCGTGTGTCTAATTAATTATTACCCGATTCACAGACAAAACAATACGATAAATACTGGGCAAAGCGTGATTTTAGCCTATTAGCCAGTAAGTCTACTTGTAATTTTAATGGAAAGTCAACATTCTGTTGGATCCATTGTTCTGTCTAAACGCTAATGAGGACATCCGCCCAATTCCAACATTCCTCTTGACTACATTGTAACTGTAACATTGAAACTAAACTTGGCTCTCTACAGCTAATGCACTTACAAAGTACAGTACAATACAGATCCCTGATACACAACTACAGTACTGTCGGCGCGGAAATTATGTGCACCCGAGTGTAAAGCCTATAACAAATCTGATAACACAATTAATTGTTTTCCTCGTTTAATTTTACGATTTAACACGTCATTTAAAATTTTAACGATTTTTATTCTAGTTGGCACAACATAAAAGTACCGGAATCTTAACTAGTTCTCCCTACGCATTTGCTGTATGCGTATAACACAATAACAATGTATGTGTATGGGTGGGTGGGTGGGACAATAACACTGTACGAGTATGGGTGGGTGGGTGGGACAATAACACTGTATGTGTAAGGGTGGGCGGGTGGGTAGTCCCTATGGAACCACAGGTAATGTGTCCCTATGGAACCACAGGTGATGTGTCCCTATGGAACCACAGGTAATGTGTCCCTATGGAACCACAGGTAATGTGTCCCTATGGAACCACAGGTAATGTGTCCCTATGGAACCACAAGTAATGTGTCCCTATGGAACCACAGGTAATGTGTCCCTATGGAACCACAGGTAATGTGTCCCTATGGAACCACAGGTAATGTGTCCCTATGGAACCACAGGTAATGTGTCCCTATGGAACCACAAGTAATGTGTCCCTATGGAACCACAGGTAATGTGTCCCTATGGACCCACAGGTAATGTGTCCCTATGGAACCACAGGTAATGTGTCCCTATGGAACCACAAGTAATGTGTCCCTATGGAACCACAGGTAATGTGTCCCTATGGAGCCATAGGTAATGTGTCCCTATGGAACCACAAGAAATGTAAGCCTTTCTTTTCTAAAAACATAAAAAAGTATATACTTTACACACTCGTCTTCTTTAAACAAAAAAACCGATAATGTATAGCATTTATATTTTAATACCTGGTTGAAAATGAATGTTTTCTATAAGTTTCATAAATTTCAGTACTTTAACTTTTCAACATAAATAGTTCTCATCAATTTCTTGGAACAACGTTTTCTTGAGAAATCGTAAAACTGATTACTTGGTCACTTTGTAATCGCCATGAAATGTATGGCTACGGTACACACTTTTACATGTCTTAGTAGATGTGGAGTGGTTTTAAATTGATTAGATACTTTTTTAAACCTGATAAAATAAAAATTATTAAAACTTATAATACAATTTTTAAATGCAAATTTCATAACGTATAATTAAACGAGGAAAACAACGGTGTGATTGGATTTGCACATACCTCATAGTGTCTTAGTGAACAACCCTCAAACGCAAGTAAAACACATTCTGCGCCCAAAGTATGCATGTAAATCCGTAAACGATACGTTCCCCTCCAAACTTTTTTTAGCCAAGAAGTAAATAATAAGGCAACTCGCCTGTTTATTATATTTACAATGTTTGTGCTGCTGCGAACATTGCGTATTTTTAGTGTGGATTTAATAAAACCGTTTGTTTGTTTACATGATAAAAACATCTGTTAAAAGAAAACAATGATAAGAATTTTTTATGATGCCTTTAGTCTCACTGCTGTTAATGTAGATACAGACCGAGGCCGAGCTTGACATGTGAAACGTGCAGGGGCGTCCCATGTTCTACAATAAATTATTAAACTATTTTACAAAATCCGAGAACTCGCAACTATGTTCTGGGGTGAAACTGTTCGTTGTTAAATTCATTTCATTACAACCCCTGACTAGTGTAGCTGTTAGTGATTTGTAGTGATACTTACAAATTTAGCCTGTTCGTTGTCTACTTAAAATTACCTGAAACAGAGAAAATGAGAGGGTTGGTTATAAATTAAATTATGGATTGAAGATGAAAAACTTGTGCAGCTTTGAAGGATGTGAAGTTACAGTATACGCCTACAATGAATGTATGTCAAAAGACATTGCTACACTTAATGATAGCTAGTAATACTTTTAATATTTCTGATAAATTTGTAAAAGTGAACAATATGAAATTAAAACCCGCGAAACGACACAAAGGAATTAGGTGACTTTGCTACACTTAATGATAGCTAGTAATACTTTTAATATTTCTGATAAATTTGTAAAAGTGAACAATATGAAATTAAAACCCGCGAAACGACACAAAGGAATTAGGTGACTTGATGTTTTTGCGTGAAACAGTTTACCTACTAATATTTGTATTCAAAAGTCACAGGCCGAGGTGTCACGAGCGCAGCGAGCGACGGGGTTGGCAGAGGTGTTCCCTAGTATTATATTATACGGATACCGTTAATCAGGATCAAAACGGCTTCTCAGGATCGATCCCCTAGAACCTTCGTGTAATCGACAATTTTCACTACGCGGCCAAAGAGGTTAGATTATTTTTAATAGATAGCGGCGAACCAATTCACCAATACTTTTTACCCTATCGAGCTGTTCTATTCCCTTTCAAATGTTCTTAGAGAGAATGGTAAGCCTACTTTATTATTTATTTCATAGTTGGCTACAATAATAAATAATATAAGATAAATGTTCGCATATAATAAAGGGGAAATATAACACTATTTCGACTAACAACCTTGTTTTGAAATTAAATTTCATTCATAGGAATCGATAGGTTAATATTGAAAACAAGTTGTGTAGATCAGCTCTCGTCTGATAAACTAAGTTCGGTCCGGAGAAGATGTGAATGTAGTAGGGGTGCAACTGCCCTGAAATAGCACTTGGGAGCCAACCTCCCTTGGAGTGTTCGCACGGCTAATGGATGTTTTTACTACATTTCGGCGTCCCAATGGCGTAGTAAAAATATGAAGGTGACAAGTATTTTGTATCTATTGCTAGAGATTTCCTCAGGGTATCTACTGATGTGTCCATCGATTGATAATTTATATTATAAACAGTTTGGTGGGAGATTTAAATGATCAGCTGTTTATTTTTGTGTTATTTTCTACTTTCTTCCATATGCGTTAGCATGGAATAAATTTTGTGATTGTAAAAAAATGTTTTACAAGTTGGTCTAAAAATAAATTTTAGGGTCTCCTGAACTCAAAAAGTGGTATATCGAAAAACAATTTTGGATGCCTGTCCGTATGTGCGTCTGTCTGTGTGTATGTGCACTTCGCTGAAGACCAAATGGATGGATCAATTTTTATGAAATTTGGTATGAAGAAATTTAGCCAATATCTTCGGACCGTTTTTTTCACCTTTTTGAAATTTTAGTTTTTTTTTTTAATTATTTTTATAGGCAAACAACATACAAAAATGGAATTTTCTAAATCTGCTCAAACGATTTTGATTAAATTTTCAGGAAATATGTGAACTACAATTGAAAAGATTTTAGTAAAAACCGCATATCTCTAACTTGAGTAGTTTTTTAGGTATGTCAAAAAACATATTTGGGAATCAAACTGGTAATTTTCTAAGTTTTTATCTTTTAGTGTTTAAATTTGATTTTTATGAATGATTTTATACAACTACGAGACAGTAACAAATAATCATGGATATGACCGTTTCGTTCGTGGCGGAAACAGGTACAAAGCACTTCCAGGACTATTGTAGTTACACAGAACGGCCAATCTGTGGTAGAAGGGGGTAATCAGTCACGTCACACGTCGACCGAGGATTGTTTACCATCGACACTTCCTTCGGGGGAAATGACCCGTCAGTTCTTTGCCACATTGGAGATTAGAACGGTACCGATAACTAATAAAAATCGACTAAGATAAAATCGTCCTTTTCGTACTGACAGTCAGAAAAGTAAGTTTACTAATTAGACAAGTATATTACTTTATTTCTTCTCAGTATAAAAATTAAAAAAAAAAACAATTAGTGTTAAGCACAGAGCGATTGCTCTGTGGGTTACAGTCGGAAACGTTTTCTCGCCCACTTATATTTTCTAAGACAAAAACAGTTGTGTAAAAAAACGAAGAGCTAAGCATTATACAATTTCAAGATGATATTGTCACAGATAACTAACTGCACACAGATTGCTCGTGGTATAGGAAAACCTGTTTAGTAGTAAAAAATTCGCCATGCTTAATGTAGACAGTGTATCAATAATCAGGGTTACTGTTGTAAAATCAGTTATAACTAGAAAACTGGCAGATTGAACTTTTTTCAACGCGTTTTAAATTTGGTTTAATATTAGATGTTTTCGAATTACAGGATTTTAGTGAAAAAATTACTCATTAAGATTGAAATATGATTTTCTTTATATCAACTTGAAGAAGATTACACATTTGACTTTCTCAAATGTTTTTGTCACTCATTATAACTCATAGTAATTATTATAACTAAATCAAACACTGGGCGTAATTAAAACTTTTTTAAAACGATTTAAATGCTTAAACGCTTATTCTATAGTTCAGTCCCAATTTCATATGAGATGGCAGAATATGTTACACTGACATACGCCTCAATCGTGTACTGAAACCTGAAGTTATGCATGACAATTATGTATCGATATATCAGAAATATCCTAATATGTGTCGATATATCGATATATTAGTATCGATATTTCCTTTCGATCATTTCGGCCATATCTATATTTTGGTCCGTTATACCATATAACTAAATATTGACGTTTTATTCTCTCTTCAAAATCATCACATTTCTAAAAAAAAAAAAAAAAAAAAAACATTTAAATAACCATACATTATTAAATTAACATATTAATTAAGAGTATAATTATTCTTATTTTTTAATTTTTTTCCTTCAACCCCACAGACCACAACTTGTTTCGTGTTGATAAATGTATTTAATTTTTACATTCAGTAGGTATAATTTTGAAATCAAAACATGAGTGTATTTTTGGTCATGACATAAGAGTTAGCGCATAATTTTAAACAGATAAATCATTTACAATTCGATACATCGGTTCTTCGATAATATATCCCTATTTTTCTTTCGATATTATCGCTAAATCGATATTTGGTTTGCGATATATCGATTTTTCGATATGGTGAAATTATTAGCCATTCCCAACCTAAAATAGGTCGATTTGTAACAGTATTTCAATTTATAACTGTAGCACCCATCTGTTTTCAAGAGAGTAAGGAATGTCGGATCTAAACTGGGGCGTGCCTGTGTCAGTAAATAAAAACAAACAGCTGATATTCGGCGTGTTGTAGCGGGCTGCTATTGCCACATCGCTGGCTGTCCATGTCGATGACGTCATACGTTGGCCTGCACCGCAGGCCTACCAACCTAACTGCTTCGACGTGAGTTACTATGCCGATAAACCGGCAAATAATACGGGGACAAAGTGTTTGGGAGATTGTAGGCGATAGGTTCCATGCTCGGTTCTCTTAATACCGACGCGGCGTCCGCTCAATGGTTGTCATCAACGTAGACACTACTATAGAAGTCTGGAGTGTCCGGGTTGAATGGTAGTCAAGGTTCGGATGTTGTGTAGGGAAGAGAACTGAGTGTCAGACTTGTCAGTTAGCTGAAAATCAGACCAACACTACGTGGTTCGGATTCCACGTAAAGCTGTAGGTCCCATAGTTGCCCTGGCTATTGAGCTATTAATAAATAGTCCTTTCTGAGCTAAGTCGAACTCAGATAGTAACAATGACTACACTCGTTCATCTACACTCATCACACTCATTCACTCCTCATATTCACCCATATCTCTACGATCGGCGTCTTAGAGATGAATAATGAATAACACAGTTATAGTTTATCCATATACTCTGTGTAGTAAAATGCAGGTCTCTTCATACTGTAGTTAAAAAAAGTTGAACATTTATAATTTTTAACTGATATCTGTAATAATAATTAATTACGACAATGTCACTAGCATAAAAGTTATGAACTATATCTGAAATCACATTTAAAACAATCATAATAGATATAGCCTACTTATAAATATATTGTTTAGCTATCAAAAGATCTACACATAAATAAAACAAAAATAATAAATACTATTAAGTAATTTTGTCTAATCTGTTGAAACAGTGTGTCAGCCATAAAAAAAATTGTTTAGTATTTCATTTAGTTTATTTCTTAACTTCACTAGCCAGTTCATATGGGTCCACCGGTCTGTGCGTGAATGTTATTCAAACAGGGAAGTATCAACAGTAATCTCAGTTAGGTATTCGAACCTCGGACAAGCCTTCCGCGTTCCAAATCCTTAGCTACTGACCCATCACGCCGCGCAGTATTACAAAATCTGTCAGCACAGTGAATCAAGAATTTTGAAAGTCGTGAACAAAAAGTTCTGGAAAGCTTAAAAACTTGCAAAACAAATAATTATACGTTACTAACAGCATTCGTAGCTACTGAATGTTGCGTGTGTAAATGACCGAGTGGTAAATCTGGGTGGTCACGAAACGGCGGCTCACGCACGCACGACTCCTACCTACGTGAGGGATGTTCCACTTCGCGCGGAAGTCGTCGCTCGTCTCTTGATAGTTATCAATCCGCGTGGAAAGTAGAACGGTCGGTTAATGAAGGTGAATTGCAAATATGTTTAATAGATCTCCCTTTGTTCACTTGTAATCCGCCTGGGAGATAATTCACCGTTAACACTTCACAGCGGTTGTCTCACACCACAACAATCCGGACGGCAAGGACCGTAGAAATGTTTATTGCAACGATAACAGCTGGAACAGTAACGATAAACACTATTATTATTGAGGCTCACTTGTGACAGCCGGATCAAGAGATAGAGCAGGTTCGAATTCTGACCTTGACTGTTCTTATCAGTAATATTCACCTTGTACTGTACTTGTTCTCCCCCACCCCGTACTCTGTCTATAAGTTCCCTGCACAGATCGACAGTCTATGGGAGACGGACAAATTAAGGTTTAAAAAGGAGATCAGCCTGTAGTTAAAAAAATTTAACGTTTAAAAAACATGACTCAAAGTTGAACTGAAATAAGTTAGTAGCGAGTTTATGCCACGATCTCTCTATTGGGAACGGTTGTAGTAATTTACTAATATTTATGGTGGCTATTTTACGGCAACGATACAAGTCATAACTAATCATACCCTTTACTTTCGTTTAATCTAATACATAATTGAAGTTGACTTACACCTTCCAACTGCTTTGAACTGTTCAAACGGTTTGTCAGTGGAGTCCACAACGTTCTCTCATTAAACTGCGAAACTGTTGTTCTCTTGTAATCCGATAACACCCTGTGAACTCTAATGAAAGTTTCAACGACCTCTTTTCACGAGGGATAAGTACTATCAATTAATACAGATAAAATAAGAATGTCAACATTGTTGCAAACTATTACGCCTGTTTCATTATTAGTTGCGAAATCAAACGCTGCGAACACTAGTGTCTCCTATCGCAAGCCTCACTACACCAGCGCTCGCAGCGTCAGATTGCCAAAGTAGCTATCGAGACAGGTAGAACTTTTAAAACCACAACTAACGTTTAAAATACAAGTACTTATTTTCGTAAATTAAAAAAATTACATAAATTATCATTGTTCTAGATTATGAATTGACAATATTTATTAGAACTAGAAGAAATAAGGGGGAAAACACTCCTGCTAAATCAGCGTTTAAAAATTCTTATGTACAACATATAAACAAACACATGGCATGATAGCGACTGCGTTTATATCTTTATGAAATTATAAGCTGAATAGTTTTTAATTATGATAAATTTCTATTTACAAAAATTCAAACATTTAATTTGTACCGTCTGTAAATATTTATAAATTAAAACATTACTATTTTTTAAAGAAACCATTCTACGTCATATTTTGTACGCTCACATACATAAATATTTGTGTTAAAACTGTTGTGAACCAACAAATTCTTCTGTCGGTCAACGCGACCGTAATGCCTGTGGCAGTAATCTATAGCCCAATAGGAGATGACGTACGCTATTGCCTGCCACAGTGGTCCCAACAATAGATTCAACAATATACGGCTTGTGTGGTCTCAACTGTAATACCTCAACAAATAAATGTCCCTGTTATTGTTACTGGACGATTTCAGAACATTTTTTTATATATCTATTAACAAAAACATTTACAACAATAATTTTGTTTGTTTTCGATCTGTTCCTGCGTATTATTTATTACATTTGTTTATTCAGTCAATGTTTACTGCGAGGTTTACACCATTAAAAAGTAAAAAAAACTGAAATCTCGAAAGGTTACAATGCAAGGTAGGTGGTGCAATCGGTTTTCGATGAGTTAATTATTTCCCAATTTAATAATCAAAATTAGTTAACGTACCCTTCCCTTGAGACAGCCAAAAAAGTTAATTTCCCCCTTTAAAATTAATAAATATTTTTACATATAAAAAATGAAAAACAT
Organism: Stictocephala bisonia; assembly: GCA_035578905.1. Lineage (NCBI taxonomy): Eukaryota > Metazoa > Arthropoda > Insecta > Hemiptera > Membracidae > Stictocephala > Stictocephala bisonia. The sequence goes on from JAQJVL010000283.1 coordinate 716,552, forward strand.
CTTATTCCCTCAGTTATGTGTAAAAAACGTAGTTATAAAAGGATTAAATTTGTACTTTGAAAGGTTTTGTCTCAATGTTGATTTAAAATCAGCAAAACTCACAACTTCTAATATAGTGTTTTAAAAGTAGTGGTACATTAATTAATTTTAGTTATAAAATTTAGAAATAATTAACTCACCGAAAACCGATTGCACCACCTTAATGATCTCACTTCTTAAGAGCAACTATTAAGTTTTGCTTACCATTGTTCCATTCAAATTATGAAAATAAAACTGTTATAGTTTCAATTAGATAATAATGAATTTCACAACGCGAATGAAGAAATTATTGTGCGAAAACGTACTTAGAGCTATTGCTTTGAGTAAATGTGTTACTTTTGCTATGTACAAAGACAATTTCTTCTAAGCTACTAAAGATTATTCAAATTTCCGTAAATAATGCACTTAGACAAAAAGGTGCTAGAATTAATTACGTTTTGGGATGTTATAACAATTCTAAGTTTGAAACGATGTATTTTTATTCTAGGTTCAAAACACTAAATCTACATTTTCAACGACAAAAATACTATGGAACAGATAAATTTAAGTAGCCTCCTAAACGAAAAGTTATGGAGGCGTGCACGAAAAGTTTGTTGATCATATTAATACAGAAATAAATAAGACTAGTAGAAGGAAGAGGAATTTTAAAAAATGCGCCTATGAGTGTATTTAAACACGAAATGAGTCTAATAAAATCCCTGTTAAAACTACTGTTGTGTATGTACTCTACAATGATAAATCAATTAGAATACACATCACCAAACACCACCTCCAGCAATGACCTTCTGCTAACTAACTATAAACAGACTGCTCATGGTGTGGGAAAAACTGAACATCGTGCAACTTGAATACACACTAGATCTGCAGGTCTACGAGTGCAGTTTTGCCACAATGAACATAGATAGAGCCCTATTTGCCAATACATCTTAGTCCTCAGTGGACTGGAACAGTCTGAAAACCGCGCTCAGACCAGAAATATGCTCGATGGAATGCAATACGTAAGTCTATAAACTACAGAATAAAGCGTGACTGCTTAGCATGGCGATGAGCATGGTAATCAGTCTGTGCATTCGTCTTTCATTGATTACAGTTGCTCAGTTACAGCATAGTCTAATAGAACACAGTCGCGAATCTAACTCTTGAGAAATATGCCAACTGGCTGACGCTAGCGATCCAAGCGGAGAGCTACGGCATCTCTCTGCTAGGATCGGCACTGGTGGCGCAGTGCTGTAACCCAGCTACATGGGGACAAAGTGTTTGGGAGATTGTAGGCGATAGGTTGGATGCTCGGTCCTCTTAATACCGACATGGCGTCCGCTTGATGGTTGCTATCGGCGTGGACACTACTAGAGAAGTCTGGGGTGACCATGTTGGGTGGTAATCATTGTGTGGATGTTGTGTGGGGGAGATAACTGAGTATCAGGCTTGTCAATTAGCTGAAAATCAGACCAGCACTACGTGGTTCGGATTCCACGTAAACGCTGTAGGTCCCTTAGTTGCCCTGGCTGTTGGGCTATTAATAAATTGCCCTTTCTGAGGAACAGTTGAACTCAGATAGTAACCAGACTAAATTCATCCACACTCATCCTACACTCATATAATCATTCATATTCGCCTTAAAATACCAACAACGTTGTGTCGGCGTCTCATATGTAAGAATAAGAATAAGAATAAGTAAGATCGCTAGCATCGCTTGTTTGGCGAAAAAACAGCTGAGCTTCGCTACTGATGTTATTGTTACTCTGTGGTTACAGTAAATGAGTAAGCTTGTTTGAAATTACTCATCTCATCCTCTCTGTGGTACTCCTCTCATCCTCTCTGTGGTTCTCCCCTCTTTCGTCTCTCCCTCCGCAAAGTGTCACTCAGCATATTTAGTCGGTATACAATCCGTGCTGAGGGGTTAATGACTCAGCGCATTGCTGAAGACATTAGATGACATTTAAATGTCATCTAGAGGTCATTAGGAAGGTGCATTCGTGACTCTGAGAAGGAAAACGCCATTGTACGAAAACGCTGAGGTGTGTTCCAAGAGCAGGCTAGAAACGTGTGGAGGAAAAACTTTTATGGAAAGCAATAACGAGTAAAATAAAAGTAGTTTCTTTACTTTTTGTCTTTTTGTATTACGCCTGATGGAAACAAAATTGCTGTTGAGTGTAAATTTTTACTTATAGTTTGAATACGACTGCAAGGAAACGTAACTACAATTCTTCAGTTTAAAATTGCTTAAAACCCGCTGTTTCGTAGTCAACTAGACTATTTACTCACAAAATACTACTGCTATGATAAATTTGAAACTTTAAGAACAGGTAAATTCCAAAGTGAAAAATGTTAAAAAATTAAAAGCATGTATAAATTAAATAGACTCTAACTATTTAGCTTGCTTGCTTTACAACTCTGATATGCGACTATTAAAAGGTTACACTCACGAGGGGTGGTTCGCACCACTTTCCACATGGCGGTGTTTGTCGTGTAGATAGTTACATCAGCACCGCGGGGGTGCGTACAAGCAGATCAGCGGCGACCGACAAAACACATCAGTCTGCAGCCAATAGCTGTCAGGAGATTTGTTTTCTATTTTACAGAATCAAATAAATAAGAAATAGTTATTTCTAATTAATTTGATATAGCTATCCAACTGAATTTCCCTTTAATAAGGAGCTTTTAACTACCTGAATGTTTAAATTACAGTATTCATAATTAATAGCTGAGGGGTTGTGCATCAGCCATTTTTTATGCTAGGGTACTTCTAATCACAAATAAACTAACTATAGACATGGACCTCCGGATATAGTGCCGTGTGAATGTCGACATTTTCTACTATAACATGAGCAATCTGTGTTTAGTTATTATCTGCGCCTCTTACATTCTTAGCCTTCAAATACGAATATTGTTTAGTATATATATCAAGATAATATACTATCCACGACTGATGCGACCATTCCTGTATACGATGCGAGAGAAATTTTCCAAAAATCCTTTTTCGTAAAACTGTCATTTAAGAAGACAAATAAAGAATTAATCAGCCCTAATACATTAATTATAGTAAGTAGTTTTGACACAAATGCGTTTACTTTCCTACTTCAACTTAATTTTTTTTTAATTTGACTTTTAATACACAAACTAAATTTACATATTCTTTATTAGTAAGAAAATAAAATCAAGGAAAGACACGACATTTCTTTTTTCATCTTTATATAGTTCCAAGCAATATCAGGAATGTTTTAACGCTTTAATCACAGGTCTTCATACGTCATCATTTAACAACAAGTAAATACTTAAAACTATGAAAGAATCGACAGTGCCTCCACAGAACTGGCAAATATAACAGGCCAACAAATTGATCCAACCAAATGGTTTTTATTTACAATTGTTGCAAACTACGTTAAAACTTCAACGTTTAAATAAAGTGTCCCATTCGCCCTTGTACTTAAACAGGTGGTGACGGGGGGAGGGAAAAGTTGACATTTTAATGTTTAGTTATACACTTCACTCCTACTTACAACCTGCCTCGGGTAAGTCCGACCGAGAGATATACACTTCACTCCTACTTACAACCTGCCTCGGGTAAGTCCGACCGAGAGATATACACTTCACTCCTACTTACAACCTGCCTCGGGTAAGTCCGACCGAGAGATATACACTTCACTCCTACTTACAACCTGCCTCGGGTAAGTCCGACCGAGAGATATACACTTCACTCCTACTTACAACCTGCCTCGGGTAAGTCCGACCGAGAGATATACACTTCACTCCTACTTACAACCTGCCTCGGGTAAGTCCGACCGAGAGATATACACTTCACTCCTACTTACAACCTGCCTCGGGTAAGTCCGACCGAGAGATATACACTTCACTCCTACTTACAACCTGCCTCGGGTAAGTCCGACCGAGGGCCCCTGTGAGTACTGTACGTTATTTATACACTTCACTCCTACTTACAACCTGCCTCGGGTAAGTCCGACCGAGAGATATACACTTCACTCCTACTTACAACCTGCCTCGGGTAAGTCCGACCGAGAGATATACACTTCACTCCTACTTACAACCTGCCTCGGGTAAGTCCGACCGAGAGATATACACTTCACTCCTACTTACAACCTGCCTCGGGTAAGTCCGACCGAGAGATATACACTTCACTCCTACTTACAACCTGCCTCGGGTAAGTCTGACCGAGAGATATACACTTCACTCCTACTTACAACCTGCCTCGGGTAAGTCTGACCGAGAGATTTACACTTCACTCCTACTTACAACCTGCCTCGGGTAAGTCTGACCGAGAGATATACACTTCACTCCTACTTACAACCTGCCTCGGGTAAGTCTGACCGAGAGATATACACTTCACTCCTACTTACAACCTGCCTCGGGTAAGTCTGACCGAGAGATATACACTTCACTCCTACTTACAACCTGCCTCGGGTAAGTCTGACCGAGAGATATACACTTCACTCCTACTTACAACCTGCCTCGGGTAAGTCTGACCGAGAGATATACACTTCACTCCTACTTACAACCTGCCTCGGGTAAGTCCGACCGAGGGCCCCTGTGGGTACTGTACGTTATTTAATTATACACTTCACTCCTACTTACAACCTGCCTCGGGTAAGTCCGACCGAGGGCCCCTGTGGGTACTGTACGTTATTTAATTATACACTTCACTCCTACTTACAACCTGCCTCGGGTAAGTCCGACCGAGGGCCCCTGTGGGTACTGTACGTTATTTAATTATACACTTCACTCCTACTTACAACCTGCCTCGGGTAAGCCCGACCGAGGGCCCCTGTGGGTACTGTACGTTATTTAATTATACACTTCACTCCTACTTACAACCTGCCTCGGGTAAGTCCGACTGAGGGCCCCTGTGGGTACTGTACGTTATTTAATTATACACTTCACTCCTACTTACAACCTGCCTCGGGTAAGTCCGACCGAGGGCCCCTGTGGGTACTGTACGTTATTTAATTATACACTTCACTCCTACTTACAACCTGCCTCGGGTAAGTCCGACCGAGGGCCCCTGTGGGTACTGTACGTTATTTAATTATACACTTCACTCCTACTTACAACCTGCCTCGGGTAAGTCCGACCGAGGGCCCCTGTGGGTACTGTACGTTATTTAATTATACACTTCACTCCTACTTACAACCTGCCTCGGGTAAGTCCGACCGAGGGCCCCTGTGGGTACTGTACGTTATTTAATTATACACTTCTCTCCTACTTACAACCTGCCTCGGGTAAGTCCGACCGAGGGCCCCTGTGGGTACTGTACGCTATTTATATCTTCAATCTTTTACGTATTGTTATTTTGTCAATTGGGCAGTTAATTGGATGTCAATTCTACTAATGAACCGATTATATTGAATAAAATCAGAATACCTTTTTTTATTATTTTGATTTTAAAAGCAATATCAAAATAATAATGATGTCGTTACGTTTTATTAATCACAAACAATACCATTAACAAAATTCGATTATTTTTTTTATTAAATCGACGCCATTTGTTATTTTAATTATTATACAGGGACAACGTACAATATCAACAGTTATACTTCGTAGTAAACTGGTTCATCTGAAATTAGAGCATTGGCAATGACAGTTTTGAACCGTTAAAAACAGTTTCCAGTTACGATATTGTGCCGTGTTAGATGTATTGCTATAATTTTTAATGCATCCAAGTGTTGTCTTCCATAAATACGTTACGTGTTCATTATTCTTTTTAACCCAATCTCTAAAACTTTACCCCGAAATGCTTTGTTTTTAGCAGAAAATTAATGTCAAAAATATAAAATAAAATATTCAGGAATAATCGTTTGTTTGTTCATCGTGGATCACGTTTATATTTTATAATTTAATCCGTTTAGGATAAAATAAAAAGACGAAACAATTTTTAACGTTTTATAGAAGTGGAAAAGCTTTACAGACTGCACATTATAAGTATAAATTAAAAAAGGTAAAAATCTATCGAAATGAAAATCAGAGATTAAAGTAATAACCTCTAGATGTTTAATAATTACGAATAATCTTTTAAGAATAAAAAAAGCCTCAGATCGTAACAAAGACTACATGCACAATATTCGAAGTACGTATTCAGTACTATATTGACATTTAACGACACGTACTCAACATGTATGTGTAGAGGAAGACCAATATTGTTTATTGATTAACAATTTCATCTTTAAACCTGACCTACTATAGTGTTACGCATTAGTAACATATATATATTTTAAACTTGTTAAAATTAAATACAAAGTAAGTGTTTTGTTCTCAAGCCCAACGACAGTTAAACCCGGACGTTGGCGAAGCAAGGCGTTGCAATAAAAAATGCAGGCCAATCAAAAAGTGGGCAGTGTTTACGGCTTGTCGTGTCATGGTGCTGGAGCAGCTCTTACAAAACCACCGACCTATTTCAATCGCACCTCTATTTTTATAAAAAAAATATAGCTAACCTTTTAGCACAGCGAACGTTTCGAGAGCCAACTATATAACCTGTAATAACTGAGTAAATTGCTTACCAGGATTTTAAGTTGTATTATGAACAATTGCTGGAAGCCTTTCAAACATGCTTTTCAATTTCTATAAGTACAGTACTGTATATGAATATATATATCGTTGTTCTGCAGTTGGTAGGTACTTAGTTTTTCCTTGCTCGTTTACATCTTAGTCAACGCAGTGGCCACTTTATAAAATCTAGTCTACGCGTTTTCACAACAAATTCATATCCTCATAAATAATAATTATCTGTTTACAATTAAAGTTTATTATTTTTGTTAGTCTACAACAATAAGTAAATATGAGTATGTCTTGTAATGTTTATGTGAACTCTACAGTAAGAGCTATGGTAAGGAAAACAGAATAGTCAATCATCGTGATAGATTTAAATTCCTAACTCAGGTAGCAATTTGTCATCGGGTATCGTAAGCCTATTTATAGAATGGTAACAATAAATCGTATATGACTAAACTACGTTTATTTGGTTCGTAAATTGGCGGCGAGTGACAAAGTGTTGTGATTAAAATAAGACTGATAGGCAGTTCGAGAAACTGAATTATCGGCGCAATTTCAACGAGAGAACCAATCGAGTTTCCGGTCTTCAGTTTCAGCTTCGCAGAGCAATGTTTTTCTCTTATTCCGACCTGTGATTCCACATTTTGTGTTATCCAGAGAGTTAATAGCAACGAAATGTATTATCGAATCGTTTGACAATTCGTTCTGTTTCCAATCGAATATATTGATTTCAAGCGTGTATTTCTATAGTAAATCACTGTTCCCTTCTTCACGTGTTGCACCTTCTTGAAAATTGTTATATATATACCCATAGATTTAGTCAAATATTTTTTCATGTTAACTATCATCACTTTAAAACGACCATCCCCTCCACTCAGCGAAAGCTACTCCTGAACAGTGAACAGCAATTCGCTTCAAGCCCTGAACGGCCAATTACATTGCCTAATCAATTTCCTCATCCCGAAAGGATGTATATCAGTTAGCCAATGCCACTGACGGTGTTTGGTACACAATGTAGTGCGGCGGAAATACTCTGACAGCCATGCCCAAGGGCTGGGAGGATGTCCGGGACACCTCTGTCCAGCGCCATTGACCAATCAACAGTCACAAGTGTAATCTAATTGAAAGGATAGTTTGTCTCCCGTACATCACAGAGTATCTCTTCCAACAAACTGAACACGCCTAGTCCATTAGGTCTTTAGTCAGAGTACCATCCACCTTCATACGATACTGTATGGTACAAACATTCGCTAGCATGTTTCCTCATACGATGTCTGTTCTTGTACTATCCAACTTCATACGATTATATATGGTACAAACATTCACTTGTTCTTGTACTATCCAACTTCATACGATAATATATGGTACAAACATTCACTAACAAGTTTCCTCATACGATGTCTGTTGTTGTACTATCCACCTTCATACGATGCTGTATGGCACAAACGTTCCATACTAATGTTTCCTCACACGATGTTTGTTGTTGTACCATCCACCGTGATACGATACTGTATGGCACAAACATTCCATACTAATGTTTCCTCACACGATGTTTGTGGCTGTATCATCCACCGTGATACGATACTGTATGGCACAAACATTCCATACTAATGTTTCCTCACACGATGTTTGTGGCTGTACCATCCACCGTGATACGATACTGTATGGCACAAACATTCCATACTTATGTTTCCTCACACGATGTTTGTGGCTGTACCATCCACCGTGATACGATACTGTATGGCACAAACATTCCATACTAATGTTTCCTCACACGATGTTTGTGGCTGTACCATCCACCGTGATACGATACTGTATGGCACAAACATTCCATACTATTGTTTCCTCACACGATGTTTGTGGCTGTACCATCCACCGTGATACGATACTGTATGGCACAAACATTCCATACTAATGTTTCCTCACACGATGTTTGTGGCTGTACCATCCACCGTGATACGATACTGTATGGCACAAACATTCCATACTAATGTTTCCTCACACGATGTTTGTGGCTGTACCATCCACCGTGATACGATACTGTATGGCACAAACATTCCATACTATTGTTTCCTCACACGATGTTTGTGGCTGTACCATCCACCGTGATACGATACTGTATGGCACAAACATTCCATACTAATGTTTCCTCACACGATGTTTGTGGCTGTACCATCCACCGTGATACGATACTGTATGGCACAAACATTCCATACTAATGTTTCCTCACACGATGTTTGTGGCTGTACCATCCACCGTGATACGATACTGTATGGCACAAACATTCCATACTAATGTTTCCTCACACGATGTTTGTGGCTGTACCATCCACTTTGATACGATACTGTATGGCACAAACATTCCATACTATTGTTTCCTCACACGATGTTTGTGGCTGTACCATCCACCGTGATACGATACTGTATGACACAAACATTCCATACTAATGTTTCCTCACATGATGTTTGTGGCTGTACCATCCACCTTTATACGATACTGTATGATACAAACATTCGGTAGCCTGTTTTCTCACACGATGTTTGTGGCTGTATCATCCACTTATTTGTTTAAAATCCTAATTAAATAAACGCAGCTCGCTGTCCTCATTTGTAAAACTGCATAAAGATTACCTGGCAGATTTATAAAAGGTTTCGCAATGTCCTAAGGGCACAATCACACAGTTGTGAACCCCCTCATCAAATCTTCCACGCCATCAAATCTCTCGCTTTGCTACCCGCAACGGTGCAAACTTTATTCTATTCCCTCCAATAGTCATTTTTTCAATTCACTTACTAAACTCCATTAATTGCGCGTAAAAATAACACATTGAAAACTTGACCATTCTCACGTACCTGTGTCAACAAACACAACTCTTTACATATTGGCGTTAAAAAAAATAAATTTAGGCGGTCCGTTTCCCAAACTGACAAGCCACTGGTAGGAAGTCAACAGCCCCTATACAGTAGACGTAAACTCAGGCTAAAACATGCTCCTCTATTTCGATTGTACGGTTCGTGTTTAGTATTATTATTATAAATAATTATAGTGAAACTGTATGATTATCAAACGGCCAATCTAGTGAACCATAAGTTTATATATCACGAGTGTTAATTTCAAATCGTCAAGAATAACACTAAATTTTGCATATTTAAAATGTAACAAAGTTATTACAAAAACCAACTGATGGTCCACTTGAACAGGTATTCTCCTTTGAAACGACACTTCAAGTGCTACGATACGATCATTGTTACGAACCGAATCCTTAAAAATAGAAACCACGATTTTTGTTGCTTTTTGTGAAGGAAAACGGCCATTTTAACTACACTCCAAGTCCTATATGAAAACGTTTTTTGCATAAACGGTAACCATCGTGATAACAAAGCTGACTAAAATCAAAAAAGGAGACTTTTTACTTATTTAAATCAATATGAATATGTATAATAAAATTTCCTCATTGTGGCAAACTTTGAATTTTCGAGCTGTTAATCATTTTGGTATTGGCAAATCTCAAAAATTCACCACAAATTTACGGAGGATCTACTTACGCAAGTACCGTATTCAAACCATCGTCACTAGAATTACAAAAACAACTAATACGACGTCAATACCTAAAAATATTTTAATACAAACTATAGGATAAATTAACAGTAGGTACTATTTTGTGTTGTAATGTTGATCGATAAGCCTGCGGTGAAAACTAAGTGAAGAGCAAGTAGGATGCCGCTGTCGCAAATGTAATAAGGGGAGAGAGGTATCGTCGGAGGAAATCACAAGTCAATCTGAGGAGTCGAGAGGAAACTCGATTGAATCGACTTGACTGGATCGATATCACCGATTGTCGGTCGTGGCAATTAATACATCGCACCAATGTGACTATGTTTTTAGCCGACAGTTGAAACTGGGTCAAACTATTTTTGTCTGGTTGTTGTTTATTTTCGCTTGGCAGACATTACCCTCTCTGTACGTAGACTGGGTTGACTGGCCTCTTGAAGGATCACTTTAAAACATTTATTACTCTAAAATCTATAAGTGTATACCATTTACATTGTAATATGTGGTTGATAGGAATTTTTACTCTACAAGTTTCATAAATTTTAGAATTTTATGTTTTCAAGAAACAAAGTTCTTATCAATTACCTGTAAAATTGTTTTCGTGGCTTCTAGTGATCGTAAAATTAATTATATGATCTTGTTGTAATCCTTATTACATATATAGTTAAATCATTTTCATATGTGTAAGTAAATGCAGTGATCTTAAATCGACTTAAAAATAACTTCAAATTGATTTAAATAAAAATAATGTGACTGCATTTACTTTGTAAATATCACGAAGTGTGTAATTTAATACATTAGTGTGTGTCAATACAAGAAACAGTTAGTAGCAACGTGGAACAGCCTTTTTATTTTCGACTCTGTTAAACCATAACACATATATAGAGAGAGTATATATATATATATATATATATATATATATATATATATATATGTGTATATATATATGTATGCAATAGAGCAGGGTGTGGTTATATTCCACTTTTGTTGTAGTCTCAATCAATACACAGGACAGAGAAGAAAGAAACAGAGGTAGCATCCATTAGTGTCGAGTCAGTGTGTCGCTTAGTGAGTTCTCCGGATTGTTATGCGACGCCATGGCCAGCACATTGTCAGTCCCTCCCTAATTCCTCCAGGATCCTCAAGGATAACGTTGTAATTATTACTACATATGGTCTAAAGATGTACATTAGTTGTAATCTATATAATTAACTGCCACCAAGGTGTTCACTGGGGCCATCTGAGTGACCTCTGTTTCTTTTTTCTCTATGTACACAGTAAATAGCCTATTTTGCTTTCGCCGATCCAGTTTTACATGAACAGACTACTTTTCATTTATTTTTATCAGACACAAGGTGGCTTTAAAAACTTTCACGAGCCAAACAGAAACAAGGTTTACAGGTTCCGTATCGTTTGACAACAGTGACGACACGTCCACGAAGAATGCCAGAATATTAGGTCCAATTGAGCTGTTCAGCGTGGAATCGGTGTCAACTACGTTGACCTCCTCTCCCCTACCGGTCACTCGCGGCGACTGTCGCAACCCTCTTACAGCAGGCGTGCTAATGACTCTGATTCACCTGCCACTTCGAAAACAACAAATAGTATTGTCTTAGGATGACGTCTCAACACCGTTTTACATAAGTCTTTCAACAACACGTGAAAACGACAACACCACTAACCTTGAAGATGTTTTAGCTGAGAGGGGTGGAGCGGATGCAGTAGTCCAAAGGCCAGAATCATTGTATTCCTCATTAGACCAATCTTATATTTTCTCAAATCAAGCAAAAACATGGTTCTACTGGTAGTATTTAAGAGCGTTTGTTAATTAGTGGATGTGCTTTATTAGTCTCCAAAATGTTAATAGTTTTTTTTTCTAATAGCGGCCTCAGATTCAGAAGCAAAGAAATATGCTAATTTTTGCTTGAAAAATATAGGTCTTCGTGTTCAGACATATCTGTCATTTGCGTTGCATTTATTGAACTTCAAATACGAGGCTTGTGAATCAAGTTCCAAAACGAGACACGTTTATGACTCGTTAGTCCACGAGCGACTGACTCGCTGTCCATGTAGGATTATTATTTAATATCCAATCACTAATTTTAAATTTGGCACTAACACAGAGAATAAAGTAACAGAGATCGCACTTAATAGTCCGGCTGAATGTGTGTCGAGTAGTTAATTCTCCAGTTTGCCATGCACGACAAGGCCAGCATCTTGTTAGTCCCCCCCCCCCCCAATCCTTAAGGATACACGTAGTAGTTTATTACTACATATGATCGTTATCATTTACAGTACATGTAATTACTGTACATTATTATGTACATGAACATCGTTATGTACATTAGTTGTTGTAATCTTGTTGTTCACTGCGGCCTTAAGCAAACTACTTCTGTTTTTGTTTTCTGTAGTGCTAATTATTTACTACTCTTGACTAATTAATATAAATAGACATATCTATTACGGGGTATACCGAATAATATAGCCTACATTACTCTGACTCAATTAATATGTATGAGAAAAATAATACCATATTCATAATAGTTATAAAATACTAAACTAAATAAAAACTAAAAAACCCATTAAAACAAGTGAACGTCACATAAAAAGTACAAATATTACGTAATTCGTTCAACCATCTTTACCATTCTCAGACCAGAGGGATGAATTTTTCTTTGAGGGTGATCGACTTGTACTTTTTATATTTGTATTATTATAAAAAAATTTAGTTTTTCGTGACATTCACTTGGTTTCTATTTCTACCACAAGTAAATTACACTAAGGAACTGTAATAAAACCAATAGTGGCTACCTGGTTTGCCTCTGATAGGCAGCAGGGTGGTCGACGAGGGGTGACGTCATGACGAGGCCAAAGGTCACATCCAGGTCCTCTACGACCTCGGGTTCCGGGGAGCTCACCACCAGCGGACCCTCCTGGTCGAAGAAAGTCACTCGCACCCTGGACGGCTGTTTAACCTCACTCCTGTAACACCGCAGGGGGGTTTTAGGAAGTGGCACTAGCTGGCAAGAAACAAAACTATCACAGAGCGTTGAAGAAAAACGAGTCAGAACGGGCACAGTCCGACAACCGCGCTCAGTTCACAACGCTCGACGCGACAGTCCACAAACTACAGAAAATGAGCGTGAAACTATGCGAGCAATCTATGTATAGTTTATCTGTTGCTGTAGGATGTAAACTTACAAATATGATATTTGTTCTGAAAATAACATCTTCCCAATGATATTTTACAGTTTGCGTGAATAATGGCATTCACATTTTCATAACACACTTTTTAACTTGAGCATGCTACACACTAATTTCGAAAATATGTACCAAATCAATCCTGGTGCTGGCGTTGTTTTTCCGAATGTGGGCTGTGATGAGGTATTTGACTGATAACTTACTGTAGGATATGAGGACGATATACATGAGTATAATATATATGTATAGCATATGAGTATAGTATATATGAGTAAAACAAAATAAATCGTATTTTAAAATGTATAAGGAATATTTTATCTTCAAACAATTCCAGCGCGTGTTTGTAATATTTTAGAGGAACTTTCATAAACCAACGAAAATATAGCCTTGTTATAGTGATAGATAAATATTTAATTAAATCAAACGGCTCTCTTTGCAATTGAAAACATATTATGCGTTTTGTACTTTCAAAACAGCCTCTAAACAAATAAGCGTTCATACATAAGAAAGAATTGTATGAATTTATCAGGAGTATAAATCCAAAAAATCTAAAAATTAAATTTATTAACATGGATCTGTAAGCTGTGTTTAAAAGAAGTTCAATCTGTATATAAGTAATTAAAAACCACATACTTTAAAAATGAAAATAAGACCTACTATATGTAAACTGTCACCACGAATTTCCTCTACTCCAAGTTGTTATTCCCGGCTATATTCTGAACGTCTTTCAACATAGAAGCCTCTGAAATATCGATGGCTCAGGGAAGTGGATTGGACAGGTATCAGCTGGGTTTGGGACGTCACCATGGCAAACATTTCTTATCTCTCTCTCTCCCAGGGTAACTCAATAACAACTCACTACGTCAGTTGTTGACGAACTACACATCGTCATCGTGGATTAATGTTTTACACAATCTATCTATCTACTCGTCTATCCCCATCATTTTAAAAATTAAACTATTTTATATTTATATAGAACTGGGGCCTTGTCGTTTTTTTCTTTTTTTTTCTTTGGCTCAAAAGTTTATTCATAGTAGATAAATAACTAAGAAACATGAGACATGAGTATGATAGTTTTTTCTGCGAAAAGCCGGAAAAATTACGAAAATGACAAAAAATATTTTTTCCGAAAATATAGCGTTGTGGCAACTCACTCAAATTGTGTGGGATTTTGTCTTGATCACGAAATTGAAAGGATTTTGTAATCGGACCATTATTATTATTAGCCCTGGAAATGAGCCGGTTTCAGCGAGGTTATGTTTTGATAGGATAGTTGGGTATTGTTAGGTTGGTTATGTTTGGTTTGGTTAGGTTATGTTAGGTTTAGTTAGGTTATGTTTTGATAGGATAGTTGGGTATTGTTAGGTTGGTTATGTTTGGTTTGGTTAGGTTATGTTTTGATAGGATAGTTGGGTATTGTTAGGTTGGTTATGTTTGGTTTGGTTAGGTTATGTTAGGTTTAGGATAGTTGGTATGTTAGGTTGGTTATGTTTGGTTTGGTTAGGTTATGTTTTGATAGGATAGTTGGGTATTGTTAGGTTGGTTATGTTTGGTTTGGTTAGGTTATGTTAGGTTTAGTTAGGTTATGTTTTGATTTGATTAAGAAATGTTGTACTTGTTTTGTTAGGTTGAGTATGGTTTTATTAGGTTATGTTAACACAAACTAATCTAAAAATCAGTTAACCTCATCAAAGCTAACTAAAAAATACCCAACCAAAATATATCATACCAAAACATAACCTAACTGAAACGGAACATTATTTGACATATTCGTTATCAGAGCATAATTCCGCACACTTTGAGTACCCACTTTGCTATTAGGGCGAAAAAATTATTGTCTGTTTTTTACTTTTTTGCCTAACATTCCCGACTTTTCCGCTAAGGAAAATGATCATATTGTTTTTTTTCCTAGTAATATATCTCCTATGAAAAACATTTCCCGCAAAATATTGTCACAAAGTCCCTGTTCTATATGATTACCACTTTGTATTAATGTTTGCTGGAATTCTTGAAAGATATTATTTATTTAGTGCGCTAAGCTGACCGAGACGGGCCTTAACTTTGGTGTGAGAGGGTGAACTGGGGGGGGGGGGAATGGACTGGCTTAGGTAGAGGCGTTTTAATTTAAAAAAGAATACATTTGTAAACAAATAAAGTATTAGTTGTTGTATTAACAAATTTAAAATGAAAAGAATGATACTCTTAATTAAAATGTTATTTATATTTACTAAATTCATAAATTTGATAAAAATGTGCCACTATAATCCATAATAATTGTCTGCCAAATCGGAAAATGATATAGTCTGCTTTCCCAAATGGACCTATAAAAAAATTCGAGACCCGCATCCAACCTTACTTACATCTCCTTATTTTACACCCATTCATTGAATCTGTGCGCTGCAGTATGTTCGGGCCACACATTTGGGCACAGATAGTAAAAATTCCACATCTAAGGGTCTAAATGAAGCCCCAACTGGACAAGAATAATTTAACAATCGTAAGTTTACTACAAAACTGAGATTGAGGCAGGTCGTAAATGCTGCGAAGTTCGTTACTTGGTCTTAAAACCCTGACCTCCAACCCTTCACTCAAGGTGATTAGACGACGCCCTTCACGTGAAACTGGGTAAACTTGGTTAACCTATTCAACAACACTATAAGTGAAGTGGCTTTTTAATGGAACAATTCGAGATTGAGGCAGGTCGTAAACGCAGCGAAGTTCGTTACTTGGTCGTAAAACCATGACCTCCAACCCTTCTTCACTCAAGGTGATTGGACAACGCCCTTCACGTGACTGGGTAAACTTGGTTAACCTAATTAATAATGCTATCTCTAAGCTAGGAGATGTCAGTAAGTTGCTATTTAATTGATGGAACAGCCCGAGATTAGGGTAGGTCGTAAATGGAGCGGAGTTCGTCATCCCCTTGACAAGCTTACAATTTTTATCGCAGTCGAAGTCTTTTAACAGGGTTAGAAGTCGTTTTACAAAAAGTATTGAGACATAATTGTTACTTATATTTTTGTAATGATCAATTTTACTTTGAAAAAAGTATTCTTGTCAATGTCATATTTCTTTTTCATTTCGCTAGTTATACTTTTGCAGAGCAAAGGATATTAGTGTGTTTATAATTTTGCAAAATACAAACTCTCAGAGATGTGGTACTTTTAGAGTTCAGTAATGTGGTAATGTTACAATTTTGACGAGTATTGGATTTACATTCTTTACGAAATTTTGTATATAGGCCTAGGTGACATAATTTTTTGTACTTTTGCAAGATATTGGGTTTTACTTTCTCCCACATGCGTTAACATAGAGAAAGTAATGTGATCGTCCAAAAAAAATTTTATAAGTTGGTCTAAAAATCCATTTTAGGTTCCTCTGAACTCAAACCAGTGTTTTTTCGAAAAAAAAAAAACTTTGGTATCTGTCCGGATATGACTGTCTGTGTGTATGTGTAGTTCGTTGGAGACCAAACGGATAGATCAATTTTGATGAAATTTGGTTTGTAAATGTATTTAGCCAATATCTACAGCCCAGTATTTAACTTTTTTGAAATTTCATTTTTTTTATGAGTAAAAGACATACAAAAATGGAATTTTCTCACAAAAAGGATCTAACGATTTTGATTAAATTTTCAGGAAAGATGTGAATTACAAATTAAAATATTTTAGCGAAAACTGCATATCTCTAACTTGGCTAGTTTGTGAGTTATGGAAAAAACATATTATTGGGAATCAAACTGGTAATTTTCAGTTTTGATTTTTTAAGTGTTTAATATGAAGGAAAGTTTGTGCCAATCCTTAGGAAACATTTTTACTTAAAAAAATATATATATAATTTTCTTTTTTTATTTCAACATGCCAATAGATAGCCTATTGGTCATTTGCCTGCTAAGTTAGGAGTTGCGATAGTATCCAGTAGAGCCAGCTCTACATTCACTCGGTGACGAATGTCCGTAATATTGTCACGAGCCGTCGCCGAGTGAACCCATCAATAACGAGCGGTCCCGGTCAGTATTGATCGTCCTCCTCTGAAATGGCCATCTTTTTGAAATTATTTGCAAATTAACCTAAAAGTAAAAGCATACGATTTAGATGATCTTGAAACCCATCGACATCAAGTTATTTTACACGCACGCGCGCACACACACACACCTGCAGTACTAGGCAAAAGGATGGCATGCAAAAATCGCGAATAGTTTTGACGAGAGAAACCCGTCGGAGAATACTTTGTTAATAAAATAATCTGTGTTAATATATAGTACAATTGCACTCATAAACTAAAACTACAGTAATGTGCCATCATACCTGAGATAAACTGTAGTGAGGATTTTTTAAAGTTTGTAGGAACGAACAGTTTCTTTAGGCTTTAACTATAGGCGATGGTGACACCAAGAGTGGGAGTTAGATAACACTTAGATTATACAAATCTCGAGTGTTGTTCGTGAACGTAAAACAACACACAACTCTCTAGATAAGGAGAGGAAGTTATCAATAAGGCAAGGTTAAGGCCAAAGAAGATTGTCTGAAGTGCGTTTTTCATAATAATAAAAATGTTTTTATTTTGTTAATACTTAAGGCGCCGATCACCAAGATATGAGTGAATATGCGCGAATGTGATTATTGATATAAACTAAAGCCGACTATTTCTTATAAACTAGAAAGTGTCATTAATTAATAGTCCCAGTTCGACTACTTATTGTATATGCCGCAGAAAGTTGTAATCCACAAAAAAGGTAAAAATAGTATTTAAAAACAAAATTCTTCTTCATTTCACAACATTCAACACTTCATTACTCAGCATAACTTTACACTATATAATCGAACGATAAAAGATAACTTATAGAAATATTTCATTTAAGTATCTACCCGTACTTGAGAGAAGGTCGAGCCACGAAGTAGTTATGAATGCTTGTGAGTACAATGGGTCGATGTAGACACAATGAACCCCCATCACTTATTCACGAATCATTCTCTTCAAACTAGAAAACGGTTGGAACAACCCGGTTGTCGACTCAATTCGGGATAATATTAATTGAAAATAGACTCAATTAGTCTGTTAGTTTAATGCGAAGGTGACCCACCCACTCACACATACACGTACAGTGGTAATAAACCACCCACCCACCCATACACGTACAGTAGTAATGACCCACCCACTCATACATACAAGTACAGTGGTAGTGACCCACCCACCCACCCATACACGTACAGTGGTAATACCCCACCCACTCACATATACACGTACAGTGGTAGCGACCCACCCACTCACCTATACACGTACAGTGGTAGTGACCCACCCACCCATACACGTACCGTGGTAGTGAAACAACCCACCCACCCATACACGTACAGTGGTAATGACCCACCCACTCACACATACACGTACAGTAGAAGTGACCCACCCACCCATCCATACACATACAGTGGTAATAACCCACCCACTCACACATACACGTACAGTGGTAGCGACCCACCCACTCACCTATACACGTACAGTGGTAGTGACCCACCCACCCATACACGTACAGTGGTAGTTCTCTATTCCAAACTGCCATTGAAATTCGAAAGCCCTGCAGTAGATACACATACATTCTTTTCGTCAGAGGGCTAAAACGTGCTTTTCTATTTCAACTGTACGGTTCGTGTTTATTATTGCATTGATAGTAAACACAGTATGGATTTTTAGAACAATTTGTAAAAAACCTTTTTTAACGATCACAATTTTCTCTTGCTGACGCATATAGGAGAAAGTAAAAGGAGTTAATCACGCGCTAAATGTAATAAGATTGTGTCGGCAATATCAATGTTTTATCAATGTGTTTATCGTGATTCAATGTTTTAATTTAAGATTTTGTACCACCTTCTGCCACGAAGTCCTACTCAATGTGCATTCATCAAGAATTTAAGAAAATCAGCTAAACATAAATTATCTGGTGGTTACTGAAGACGAAGGATAAAATAGGCATAAGTTTCCTTCCACTTGTAAGAAGTACTACTACTAGGATCGAAATTCCTAGTAGCTCATACTTTTTCGCCCTCTTTTATCTCTGTAGCTCTTGACGAAAATTATAGTGCTTCTAAACTAAAATTCTAAACGTTTTGCCCACTAATTTTTTTCTACCTCTATGGGATACGGTGAACTCCAACAACTTTCAAGATCGATTAACATTCGATAGGTATTTTTGAACATTGTTTTCACTTCTTTTTAAGGATGACACTTCCAGTTTTGATGGAACAAATTATTTGTACAAACCAGCATTAGAACTCCCTGAAAGAGCATTCGGGAGGTGTGCTGTATCAACAGCGGTCGAAGGTTGAGTAGGAGCTGTTTGCGTTTAGGTTTAACGTGTAAACACGGGGACGAGTCGCTAGACAACAGACACAACAGGTGACAACAGGATATACCACACAAACAGGGCCACCATAAACTGTCAAGAACTACGACCACAGACGTTGTCAACACAAGAAGTTGAACTTTTTGGAAATAAAAAATAATTAGTAGCCAAATGATCATCACAGGTAAAAGAAAATATACAGGTTTTTGTTCATTTTCATGTATTTGACGCTTCGGTAATTTTACATGATTTATCACATTTTCTAAACAAATCCTTTTAGGATTTGTTTGTTTGGATTCAAAGCGTTCTTAAGTCCATTCATCCATACCCTCTTCTGTTTGTTTAGACGGTCCATATTAAATAACGTAGCCAGCTGGTTTCGAGGAGGACGTCTTTTATGTCAGAACTCAATTTATTTCGGAAATGTGACTTAGAAATCCGTCTGTTGTAACAATAGTACAATAACTGGTAGGTGATAGTTGAGATTAAAGGGGAAAAGGTACAGTGCAGTGCGGTATTCTGCCTGCGGTCTACCGCACGATGCAGCGTGGTGTGGCAAAATCTACTTTCAAATAGTCTGCGATTTTCTCTTCGCTCGTGTTCAGTAAAGCACAATTATGAAATAAAAACATCGAACAATTATTAAGTCTGCACAACTGACAATTCGAACGTAGATAATGTACTTTAGGTAATTTTAGTAGCATTAAAATCTAGTTGATGATACAATGAAAGACTTCACTATAGAAATAACAGAAAAAATACTGCAATTTATTATTTTCAGGTCTTCAAACTAATATATTTTAAAATAGATCCTAAGTAAGGAGGTAAGCTGAAAAAATATTTTAAAGTTTGATGTTATTTCAATTTATTGTTTTCCTACACTCCTGTTTGAAACGATAAGACGCTAAGGCAGTGAAAGGAAAAGTAAGGAGCAATTACTGTAAGATGTAAGGAAGTAGTTGATGGGTAATATTGTTTACTTATATTGACGTATGGAGCAGATACTTGGATGAGAGAAAGGACAAGAAAACTAGTTCAGGGTTTTGGACTAGAAAAGATTTAGTATGAGAGAACTAAATCTTTTTTTTCAAGTAGATCAAGCGAAACTGAAAACTGCTGACGACAGTAAGTAAAACCTGAAAAAGTAACACGACATTAGCATTATGTTTATAAATAGTCAACCTTCTCGTGAACACCGGCATTATCTAATCTAAGCATCGTTAGATATATTACTTACAGTAGACTGTCTATCTAAATAAAGGGCGAGAGCCTTTCAGTCTGAAGTAAAATCTACAAAATCAAAAAGACAACAATGGTATTTCTGAAGATTACTTCTTTAAATTACAACACAGAGGAGGAAGAAACAGAGGTCGCGTCCAATAGTGTACTGAATGTGTGTCGAGTAAGAAATTTGGTATGTCTAGGAGTCAGTTCTCTGGTTTCGGAAGGCAAAGTGAGCACAATCATCAAGTCTCTCGCTCTCTTATCTCCTCCAAACTCCTTTCTTCCTTATCTCCCCCTCCCCCACCATCCCCTCCCCTATTTCCTTCCTCTCACTCTCCCTCTCCCCCTCCATATCTGCCTCCCCCTACTTCTCTCCCTCCCCTCCCTTCCCTGATCTCCCTCCCCTTCTATCCCATACCCTCACCCTCTCCCAATCTCTCTTACTCCCTCCCTCCATCTCTCTTTCTCTTTCCCCATTCTATTTCATATTCACTTTAGACATCGACAGCAGACCCGGTGGATGGGACAAGACGTATCTGCTACCACCCTGTAACTTCTTCCAACCCCACTCGAAGAAACGCGCGTTTACTTATACCAACGCT
Organism: Stictocephala bisonia; assembly: GCA_035578905.1. Lineage (NCBI taxonomy): Eukaryota > Metazoa > Arthropoda > Insecta > Hemiptera > Membracidae > Stictocephala > Stictocephala bisonia. The sequence continues at coordinate 738,011 of JAQJVL010000283.1, forward strand.
GTCTACTGGCCTGAATTCTGATTGCGACTGAAGTGTTCACTGCGATCTCTGTCTCTTCCATCTGTGTGGTTACTACACGACAGGATGTCTTGACGTGTCGTTAAACAGTCACGACTCTCCGTCACGGTCCAACACAGATTGCACGATACGTTTGAATGTGCAGGGACAGGATACCCGCAGACGTCTTGCTCGTGTTTTCTTTTTTAAGGAGTACACCTCCTTTTTAACCTTACTCTGCCCATTCCCAAAAGAGTATTGCTCTTTGCAAGGCATTTTTTTTCAGTCAGAGTAAAGGGTGAGAACCAGTGTAGCGCTAGGTGAGCAGCTGTAACAGCACGATCCAGGCCAGAATTTGTGGTCGTTAACAAGTTGTGCGCAATCCTACCTAATTGCGGTGTCCCAGGGAGGCCCCAAACCAGTGCTCGAGTTGTGCGCAATCCTACCTAATTGCGGTGTCCCAGGGAGGCCCCAAACCAGTGCTCGAGTTGCGCGCAACACCGATCTCAGTTAGGCCGTCCTGTCTTGGCCGCTCAAAAATGCAACTTAGACTACAAGCCTTGATTATATACACCTTCATAAAATCAATGCTACAAGCTGTGCAAAAGAAATATTTCCGTAAATATCCCAACCCACCACAAATATCTTGAATTGTTACTGGTCTGATACCAATAGCACTAAACTTTGACCGCAGAGTAAGTAAATATCTAAGTATTCTGTGCTTATACCTTCTTGGTTATTGGTGTAAATTATTTACAATGTTTAATATTAAGCGGTAAGTTATGGTATAAGCTTTTTACTTTGTAACTGAAAACGTTATAATTAATTAAAATGTATAACTGAAAATTATTTCAATTTATTTAACAAATACAATACAAACACATTAATATTTAGTCGTTTTTTATAGATACTGAAATCTTTTTCTTAACAAGGATGATTATACTATCTTTATGGAGGATTAAACGACATCCTTGAATTTTCATACATGTTAATAAATAAATTGACGAGGCAATGATTTTTTTCATCTTTTATATAATGAAGATATCGGAAAACAAAACCTCTTTTAAGAGAAGAATTTAAAATATTGTTTTTGTTATGAATGGTTTTGCACTACTAAACTAATTTGACTTGTATATATTGATTATGACTCATTAAAACAGCACAAAACCCTCTAACACGTCCTTAGAATAAGTATACTCATTAAATGAAAGTAATTTTAGTTTATAATTTATGTTTTATAGAGAAACGTCAAGTACAACGGTTACAATAATAGGCCATAGTTTTGTTGAATGTTGTTCTTTATTGATGTCAATAATCAAGATTAAATTTCACATTTCAAACACAGTGAATTGTTTTATATTTCATTGATGATATAATATAGACTATTTATATTTAATTCATGATACAGAAAATTACTTTCAGAATGAATATGTATTATTAGAGCATTGGAAACTTTAGTCATTGCGTTGATGGTACGGCTGCAGGTAGTTACGGGCAACTCGAGCATTTCAGTCATTGCGTTGATGGTACGGCTGCAGGTAGTTACGGGCAACTCGAGCATTTCAGTCATTGCGTTGATGGTACGGCTGCAGGTACTTACGGGCAACTCGAGCATTTCAGTCATTGCGTTGATGGTACGGCTGCAGGTAGTTACGGGCAACTCCAGCATTTCAGTCATTGCGTTGATGGTACGGCTGCAGGTACTTACGGGCAACTCGAGCATTTCAGTCATTGCGTTGATGGTACGGCTGCAGGTACTTACGGGCAACTCGAGCATTTCAGTCATTGCGTTGATGGTACGGCTGCAGGTAGTTACGGGCAACTCGAGCATTTCAGTCATTGCGTTGATGGTACGGCTGCAGGTACTTACGGGCAACTCGAGCATTTCAGTCATTGCGTTGATGGTACGGCTGCAGGTACTTACGGGCAACTCGAGCATTTCAGTCATTGCGTTGATGGTACGGCTGCAGGTACTTACGGGCAACTCGAGCATTTCAGTCACGCGCCTTTAATTTACTAAAATATATCTAACTTCCGCACTCATTCATAGAATTTTTAAAATTAATTAGAACTTGTTAAGGCAGTACAATGTACATTTTTTGGCTGTTAAGAGTTTTATTTTACATATATGTAACTATGCCTGATTGAGTTAGTAGTCAACAGACTGTTCCGTGAGAACTCTCGTTAAATCTTCGACAAGTCTTGTGGTTCGCCAACACTAATGATTTCATTAGAACGGTTTCTCGTGTGGAAACTGTTTATTAGATCTAGCGTTTATGAACCTTTTAATGGTCTTAAGAGGGATTCCAACAGGTCTTTTAACTGGATTGATAAAAATCAAAATTGTTTATCACTTATTCGCTTATCACTTATTCACTACAAATTTTCAACTTACGTATACAATATGAATAAATAAATTAACACATTTTACTCCCCGAAAGGAGTTACCATGGCATTGTCATAAAATTCACATTTCTAGTTCATAATACTGTACTTAAGAACTAAACAAATAAATCCATTATTTTGTTATTACTCATTAATAACGTTTTCTCATCTTATTGAATGTTAAAAAAGTCCTATCTAGGTTATTATTTGTTATCTTAATTATAAAATAACAAAATCCATTATCTTCCAATGTTTACTTTTTTGTTTTTAATTTTTCATTTCAGTGTTGAAAGGGCATAAAAATATCAAACAAAATTTAAATAATATAGTAGACCTATGGGTGATTGGCATAAAATTGCCAACCAATTCACTTCGTTGTAAAACTAAAAGGAATCTTCAGCACAGTCTTGAGTGTTAAGTTTCTGAGACCAATTTAAACCCTCTAAAACACTTGTCTTATCAACGTGTTACTGATTACACTAAGTCCGTAACTGGCTATGGCTGTTACAGTCATATACTCGTGTTACTAAGTTAGTGCTGTTAGAAGTTGGTAAACACTACAACTTAAGGCAAATTTACACCCATGCACATTGCACGCACATTTATGGCGATTTCGTGATGACTTTCTTAAATCTAGTGGCATTACAATTTGAAATTTAATACGTAGTCAACCATGGAAATACTATTATCACCCACCAACCCTCGACATAGGGCTATAGACGGCTGGAACACGACTAAACGCACAATCAAAGAACAGAATTTGAACAGCCTACCCACTCTACCAACACACGAAATTGACAGACAAGTCAGTCCCACACACACAAAACTAATACCTACCCAACTCTCCGCACAATATTACCCTGACGCAAACATGTAGGCCACAGATAACTAACTTCTGTATATACAGATTGCTCATGGTATAGGAAAGAAGTTTGCTCTTGTTCACGTGTAAGCTCAATCTGCACGTCCATGCGGGCGGCGTTGCCGCATTAAGCGAGTAAAACAGAGAGAGAGAGAAAGAGGTCAAAGATCCAGCGGCAGACCTATGACAACCAGGATCAGTCCACAAACGCTCGACACGCTGCAAAGCGGACAGTCCACAAATTACAGAAAACAGCGTGACGCTGCTAAGCGAATCAAGCAATACTATCCACAAATTTTGTGTGTGCTGGACTCTACTGGAAACTTCCATGATAATTGCACAGACATTTAAATGGGAAGTGGAGTTGACTTTGGAAATTGCTTTCAGATATCATTTCATTTTTGCTGTGTCCCTTACTTAGCGTTTAAAACATTAGCATATTGATCAATATTCATAAATAACTTATTTAATGTTGTAGAGGGTGGGTGGGAAAGATCGTCAGTTACGAAGGTTACCGCTTGTAACGACGTGTCTAACGTGTAAGTTGACACCGTAGTGAGTCGTGTGTGGTACTGGCCCCTCTTCATTTGTGCATTCAAGCACGTAAATTATTCTTCTAAATGAAGAAAGTATTTGTAAAACAATACTTGAGTACAACACTGATTTAATGTAAATAAATGAACATATTTGAAATAATTTGTTAGTTGTTATTCGGTCCTTCTTGAGTTGTTAGCCCGTTCTAGAGAAACTAAGGCCATATATGGTTGGATTAATTTTGCAATAAATAGAACACACATAGGCCTACAGAAAGATAAATCATAACTAACACTTAATTTTTGCCTTTTTTTGTTGAGGGAACAATTTCACAAAGTTTGTAGTGAGAGTTATGTATGAACCGCTCTGCGTATATATTTGTCATTTAATTGACTGGAGTATCCACTGAAGAGAGAATGTGACTTTTTATAGTAACCATCAGATATGGCAATCAGACATTTTATGGCAATCCATTCTGTATCCGGACGTCAGTGTTCCGTGACGGGTGCCATTAGGCCCCGCCCACTCTGAAGTGTGCATTGATGGGATCGCCAAATATACACTGGCGGAGTGGATCACACAAGTTGAATTAAAGTTAGTGCCAGTCTCTTTGTTAGTCAGAGGAGGATGACTTGCACAGAGGACGGACGTGACAAACTCCACTGTACCAAATCTGTATGGACTGTAACAGGCTGGATAGTTGGTGTAGCTACTCTTTGTTAGTCAGAGGAGGATGACTTTCGTAGAGGACGGACGTGACAAACTCCACTGTACCAAATCTGTATAGACTGTAACAGGCTGGATAGTTGGTGTAGCTACTCTTTGTTAGTCAGAGGAGGATGACTTTCGTAGAGGACGGACGTGACAAACTCCACTGTACCAAATCTGTATAGACTGTAACAGGCTGGATAGTTGGTGTAGCTACTCTTTGTTAGTCAGAGGAGGATGACTTTCGTAGAGGACGGACGTGACAAACTCCACTGTACCAAATCTGTATAGACTGTAACAGGCTGGATAGTTGGTGTAGCTACTCTTTGTTAGTCAGAGGAGGATGACTTTCGTAGAGGACGGACGTGACAAACTCCACTGTACCAAATCTGTATGGACTGTAACAGGCTGGATAGTTGGTGTAGCTACTCTTTGTTAGTCAGAGGAGGATGACTTTCGTAGAGGACGGACGTGACAAACTCCACTGTACCAAATCTGTATAGACTGTAACAGGCTGGATAGTTGGTGTAGCTACTCTTTGTTAGTCAGAGGAGGATGACTTTCGTAGAGGACGGACGTGACAAACTCCACTGTACCAAATCTGTATAGACTGTAACAGGCTGGATGGTTGGTGTAGTTACTCTTTGTTAGTCAGAGGAGGATAACTTTCGTAGAGGACGGACTTGATAAACCCCACTGTACTAAATATGTATAAACTGTAACAGGCTGGATGGTTGGTGTAGTTACTCTTTGTTAGTCAGAGGAGGATAACTTTCGTAGAGGACGGACTTGATAAACCCCACTGTACTAAATATGTATAAACTGTAACAGGCTGGATGGTTGGTGTAGTTACTCTTTGTTAGTCAGAGGAGGATGACTTTCATGGAGGACGGACGTGACAAACCCCACTGTACTAAATATGTATAAACTATAATAGGCTGGATGGTTGGCTGCGGCGGAGGATGACTTTCGTAGAGGGACGGAAGTGGACAAACCCCACTGTACTAAATATGTATAAACTGTAAAAGGCTGGATGGTTGGTGTAGTTACTCTTTGTTAGTCAGAGGAGGGATAACTTTCGTAGAGGACGGAACTTGAAGAAACCCCACTGTACTAAATATGTATAAAACTGTAACAGGCTGGATAGTTGGTGTAGCTAACTCTCTTGTTAGTCAGAGGAGGATAACTTTCGTAGAAGGACGGACTTGATAAACCCACTGTACTAAATTTGTATAAACTGTAACAGGCTGGATAGTTGGTGTAGCTACTCTTTGTTAGTCAGAGGATGGATAACCTTTCGTAGAGGACGGACTTGATAAACCACCACTGTACTAAATATGTATAAACTGTAAAGGCTGGATAGTTGGTGATAGCTACTCTTTGTTAGTCAGAGGAGGATAACTTTCGTAGAGGTACCGACGGAGTTACTCTTTGTTAGTCAGAGGAGGATGACTTTCATGGAGGACGGACGTGACAAACCCCCACTGTACTAAATATGTATAAAACTATAATAGGCTGGATGGTTGGCGGCGGAGTTACTCTTTGTTAGTCAGAGGAGGATGACTTTCATGGAGGACGGACGTGACAAACCCCACTGTACTAAATATGTATAAACTATAATAGGCTGGATGGTTGGCGGCGGAGTTACTCTTTGTTAGTCAGAGGAGGATGACTTTCATAGAGGACGGACGTGACAAACCCCACTGTACCAAATCAATTCGTCACTCCAGCGGCAATGTGACTTGTCCAATCAGCGAGACGTTCATTAGTTCGGCCCAATTTAACAAGTATCGTTCATTTACAGATCGTATTTAGAAACGAAAATTGAACTTTCAATGATATAAATCCTACGTGTTAATGACTTATTCTAACTTTCTAACTCAAATTTAACTTCCTAATAATTAATAAAATTCAAAATAATTAATAAATTAACCTGAAATCCTAATTATTATAATGCATAGTAACTTCACAGTTAAATATAGAGCCTTAGCTAAGTAAACGTATTCGCTATTAAAAATTATGACGAAACGGTTCATTACCAGATACTGATTATGTAGTAGAGTACTTTAAAATTCTTTAGGCTACCATAACGTTATTGCATAGGGAAAACAGGGTTACAAAAGTATGAGATAAAATGTATAAAGATGAAGCACCCTCAATCCGTCATCTCTCACGTCAGCGTTTTACAAAAGGCGCCCTTCTCACTTTACCAACTTGCGATGTCGTTACAAACTTTCTGATCGAACACAGAGAAGTTAGTGTTTATTCTTGAACAACAATTAGATTTATTAGAACAAGTTATAGTAAATAATACTGTGACTAAATGTTATAAAACATAATAACGATTGTGGGGTAAATAAAAATAAATACATACGTTCTCCTTTTTTACGTCCAGATTCGTTTAGTAAATAAACAGCATCAGATGTGGGGTGTTATCAGCTGATTTATAAACTTCTTTTGACGCTGATTGGAATACAACTAAAATAATGTTGTATATGAAGCTGGATGTTAACTACTACGTCGCAGTATAAAATAAACACACAGAGAAGCTTACTCTCGAGAAAAATACCAACTGGCTCGACGCTAGCGATCCAAGTGGTCGTATCGCAGAGTTACGGCATCTTTCCGTTTACCGCGCCAGTTGTTTGCTACACCACTGCTAGGATCGCTAGCATCGCGTGGCTGGCAAGTAAAACGGATGACCTTCGCTACTGTGTGTTGGATGCTTTTGTTGGAATATATTTCATATTCCAACAACAACAAATTCTATAATTGATTGGATTGAATATATTTGTTGGCAATGCTTATTTGGTAAAAATTGCCTCGTAGGACAAGGTTCCATTATCAGAACGATACTCACTAATCATATTTGGTAAAGATTGCCTCGTAGGACAAGGTTCCATTTTCAGAACTATACTCACTAATCATATTTGGTAAAGATTGCCTCGTAGGACAAGGTTCCATTATCAGAACGATACTCACTAATCATATTTGGTAAAGATTGCCTCGTAGGACAAGGTTCCATTATCAGAACGATACTCACTAATCATATTTGGTAAAGATTGCCTCGTAGGACAAGGTTCCATTATCAGAACGATACTCACTAATCATATTTGGTAAAGATTGCCTCGTACGACAAGGTTCCATTATCAGAACGATACTCACTAATCATATTTGGAAAAGATTGCCTCGTAGGACAAGGTTCCATTATAAGAACGATACTCACTAATCATAATTGGAAAAGATTGCCTCGTAGGACAAGGTTCCATTATCAGAACGATACTCACTAATCATATTTGGAAAAGATTGCCTCGTAGGACAAGGTTCCATTATCAGAACGATACTCACTAAACATATTTGGAAAAGATTGCCTCGTAGGACAAGGTTCCATTATCAGAACGATACTCACTAATCATATTTGGAAAAGATTGCCTCGTAGGACAAGGTTCCATTATCAGAACGATACTCACTAATCATATTTGGAAAAGATTGCCTCGTAGGACAAGGTTCCATTATCAGAACGATACTCACTAATCATATTTGGAAAAGATTGCCTCGTAGGACAAGGTTCCATTATCAGAACGATACTCACTAATCATATTTGGAAAAGATTGCCTCGTAGGACAAGGTTCCATTATCAGAACGATACTCACTAATCATATTTGGAAAAGATTGCCTCGTAGGACAAGGTTCCATTATCAGAACGATACTCACTAATCATATTTGGAAAAGATTGCCTCGTAGGACAAGGTTCCATTATCAGAACGAAACTCACTAATCATATTTGGTAAAGATTGCCTCGTAGGACAAGGTTCCATTATCAGAAAGATACTCACTAATCATATTTGGTAAAGATTGCCTCGTAGGACAAGGTTCCATTATCAGAACGATACTCACTAATCATATTTGGAAAAGATTGCCTCGTAGGACAAGGTTCCATTATCAGAACGAAACTCACTAATCATATTTGGTAAAGATTGCCTCGTAGGGCAAGGTTCCATTATCAGAACGATACTCACTAATCATATTCGTGGAATATCTTACTGATACCTGTGGGAAATTTCAGTTCTTCTACCTAACATTTACACTTCGGCCTACTTTGTTACGTATCAAGTATTGCTCTTGGAACTAGTTTTAAAAAAGTAACAACTTTCTCTCAAACATGTTTAAAATGTTAATATTTATGTTGCCTTTTAATGTTTTGTCTTTTTTCTCGAACAAGCTAAACATCGAAAACGCTTGCATAAATATAATACCAGATAAATACAACTTAACTTGAATCTGATTTAACCTAGTTAAACTGATTTAACTTGATTAATTTAACCTGGTTAAATGTAAACACATACCACTGACACACATAAGATATTAAAGACCCGCCCACTCATCCACACAGGGACTTTCATTACATCAAAGAAAGCGACTACTTGCACTGCTACTTGCTTTTATGTCACCCTATTTTAATGTTATGTACTGTGTTAAATTTATCTTGCATACTTTCTCCTTAGTTCTTTTGTCAACTGGTTCAGAGGAACAGCAGTTTTTTTTTAATTTTATGTAGTTTACGAGTCAAGATTTCACGGAGTTAATTTATGAGTGGGCAACCAAAATGTAAACAGTGGCCCAGTATAACTCTCAAGTGAGATTTTGGCAGGGGTCCAAAAACTGAAGGTCTCGCCAACAGATTGCAGTAGCCATAGTTAATGGTGGCAGCTAGCAATGGAGGTGGAGGGAGCTGCTTGGCGCCGGTAATGGTGAAAAACACTGTTTAAGGGAAGAAAGATTAGGAGAGAACTGCTCAGTCTTACACTTAAAACGTTATGTTATATCTTTATTAAATTGTAATTTTATAAAGTCTATACTGTTTTGGCGTCTATAACAGTAAACAGACGTTTAATCGTAAATGTTATGATTGGCCAATCATCGTAAATTTTACATGCTGACAAAGTTCAACTCTGTAAATTAAAAAAACTCTAAAAGCAAGATAAAAAAATTCTAATACCAACCACGTTAACACCTTTCTATGTTAGTAAGCTTAAAACTAACAACAATGGTTTATGCTGTTATAATGCATAAAAAATACCAAGATTAAGTGTATTTAACACATTTCTTATCGTACGTATATTTTTGCCTTCATTTACTAAAAAAAATACATATATATTAATATAAGATTAAGTACAGCATGTTAACACGATTGGATCCATATAAGAGCCTTTGGACAGGAAATAATAGTCTACCTTGTGTTTTTTTTTTTCAACGTAATCACAGTTATTGAACTGAGTAATTACAGTTACTCGTCTTATACTCCATGCTACACTCAAGACGCTGAAGCGGACGCCTACCCACCCTACTACACTACACTATCCTGACCTTACTTTAAATACAAGAGTTCACCGGAAACCGAATACACGTTCCAACCGTGCAGAGATACATGGCGTTTCCTTACGTTAGCGTAATAAAGCTGAAAATACTACCTGGTTGGCAAACATCGGTCGTGCTAACGAACGACCTGTCATCGTCAGTCACTTTGCCAAAACATGACATCTTCATCCAAACGTTAACAGAACCGAACTTACTTACAACTCGTTTGTTTGACGAAATATAAATCGCGTCTCAAAAAAACCTATTCGTCGTTTCTTTTAAAACCTTTAAGAATAATTTGATTTATTTCAACAATAGCTTATTGAGTACATTTCGTGTTTATATAATATTAATATTTTCACAAACATGATACAGTTGGTTTGACGATATGTGATCACGTGGACTAACGTGAACACTCTAGTTTCCCAAAGCTACAGTTTAGGTTAAAGTTAGTTTTTGTTTAAGAAAATTTGTGTTGTTTTCTGAAAATATTTCTTATAGAACTTAAACTCAACTAAGAACACAGCAGTTACGTTAATACGTGTTGCATGTGATAGCCCATACGGGGTAAAGCAACGACTGTCGTGTCCCTGGTAGTATTTCCAGTGATTTGTATGGGTAAAATATAAACTATAGCACACTAATTTTATATTATAGTTGTGAACAAATGTTCTGAAAGTAAAAAGCTTCTGCTGCGATCAGTTTGCGTTATTTCACCGGTATTCACTGTACTGAAAACGTCAGGTATGGGAAGCCACATAAAGTGCCAATAATGGCGGATACAAATAGCCCCTCATGGATGAGATACGTGGTAATTACCAGGATATATGAATCATAGTGCCTTGTGGAAAGGATAAAGCAAATATGAAACAAATGAAAAACATCCTTAAAAATTAAATAATTAAAAAAAATAATAAATTAAAGAAAGAATTAAAGTGTATTAGTGTTGTATTAAACACGAGAGGAAAAATCTGGTAAATTCAGCGCACAAGTCACGAACGAGTACTTGCTGACACACAACTTGGCGTGTAGATAATGAAGTTAAACCAGATTTCGTTATCTATAATTTAATAAAAAGCTAACGAACTCAAGAACTATCTTTATACATTTGTGTAAACAAGATTTAATTTAAATATTAGTTATAAGACGACGTATTGAAGCAATAAATAAAGCCGTGTTTAATACGAAAGGGACAATGTAACATCAACTGTCTCAATTTAAACTGAAAGATGCCTTTTCAATCGATAAAAGTTGCAATCGAGAAAGTTGTAGACAAATAAATAATATCAGTTCCGTCGGCAGGAAAACATTAAACTGTACGGCTTCATCAGCATTGTAACTGAACTATAACTAACTACCTGGTCTTCCTGCTTCAGCGTACGTTTAGGAAATGTCGATCTGTGATGAGGAAATACCTGACGTCTCCTGATCAGGTCAGATAGAGATACTTGCCAGGTAAAAACTATTTCTAGATCAACACAAGCTTACACCAACACTGACAGGATAATAATCATTAAAGGTAGGTCCGTTTGTCATTACGGTGATCCATCAATACTGTATACATTGTCGGTGTAAATTCGTAAAAATTAACTGTTCATATGACGACTGCAGAAAACGCAACAATCAAAATGGTAGCTGACAACATACCTACGTTAGAGCGACACAAACTGTTATTAGGTTAGTAACAGAAGGAGTAGATGTAATGGACAGTAGATAAAAGTATTGTGGTTGGAATTATCAAACGCAAGATGAAAACGGATCGTGGTTTGAAGCCCCAGGAGACTAATGTTATACCACATCATACGATTGTTTTTATCGTAGAATTTTCACTGATATTTCATTTTAAAGCTGAAATAAATAGGATTTTAAAGATTGTTATTTATATAGGACTGTAAAAAACATTTTTTTCTTGTTACATCATAATTTTTAAAAGTAATAAGGCATTCATAAAAGTAACGATAAAATAACACAATATACAGTACTTTAAGAAGACTTTTAGCATTGTTGTAAAAGGCACAATTATTCGAGCACACTACAGATGGCAACATCAACCAAAGTGGACGAATTTGGGTTGATATTGTGTAATCGATCGATCGATCAAATATTAATTATTTCGTAGACAGTACAAACCGCATTAAATGAATCAATCAATGTACAAATCTTATATAATATAAAATCTTATCTATAGCAAACAACCAAAAGAGCGATGTGTGCTAACTTACAACTTGAAAAACAAAATCCTCAACACTGTAATAACAATTGAAGATAAGAAAATTTCCAAGATCTTTTTTAAAATGTCTTAATTCAGATTGTTCTTTTATTAAGCACTGTGTACCTGTATACCGTTATACTCTCGATATGAATTTCTTAACACGTTCGCTGCGTCAAAAAAATGCGGAAGGTGCCTAAAATGCGGGAATTTTTTTATTTTAAATTATCTTACCTTAGGTTATCCAAAGGCCGGAAATGATGTCTAAAGTTGATTTATGATGTCCTTTTATACCGGAAATGACGTATGTCTCCATGTTACACCGGTGTAACACACGCACTGGTCACTTTCTATGATACACCGGTGTTACATCCGCAGTCTTGGTTAGGGTCACTGAATATATATAATTCCATTTATTACTTACTATGTCACTATTATTTCACTAAAAACTATTCTACTACTATCTATAAATTATTTCCATTGTAGAGATTCACTCTTTATGCGGTTTCATGGTAAAACTCAAAACAACCTGCTGCGCACAAACCGGGTTATTCAGGGCACTGAGGGCAATAGTAGGGCGTCATTTTTACCTTCTTATGGAAATGGGACACTCTACATCTTTTTATTTTGACCCTTCCATCATTTCCTCTGGTATCGGTCATTTTAATAGAGAATGTTACACCGGTGTTACATACGCATTCTCAGACTAGCCGGTACGTCAAACGGAACGTGGAGCCCGCTCCCCCACTCATTCAGGCATTGCAGGTTGGCCACAGAACCACCAAAACTCAAGACACCTGCCTAGGACAATAATTCCCGCAAATCCATATACCATGTAACACCGGTGTAACACACGCAATTTTGGCAATTCCGCGATGTTACACCGGTGTAACATACGCAGCGAACGTGTTAAAAACATGTTTTAAGTCGTTGAACAGAAAGTGTATTAGTACCTCTTGCACTGCATTTATGAGATCTTGTACTGTAAAATAGATGGTAATTTTGCATCACAAAGCGAGTGGATTTGAAGTTGTACAGTCTAGAAAAAGTGAGAATTTTCAATGCATGGAAAAGGGGTTTGCATGAAAAACTGGAATGCTTTCTAAACACAGCCCGAAATGCATTTCTAAGCTTAAGCACATGGCTAGATCTTACATTTTCATTTTCCAAAAGCTCAGTAAGTAACTCTAGTCTTAGAAAAGCAAGGTTACAAATCATAATTCAAGTTTCGCAATATAGTAGGTTTACAAAAAAAGTAAAAAAAGTGGTTCTAATGGAAATCAGAGGCTGAAGCAGCTGAAGACAATGACCGAGACCTCAAGTGGCCGGAAACCATAAACAGACTGCAGGAAACGCAACAGTTACTAGACCAACTGTAGCGGACAACCATTTGATTTGGCTTTCTACACGATCTTCACAAAGTGTGCATACAAACGGGATTGTTTATCAACACCTAGAACAGAACTACATATCATGTTAAATGTGCCTCAGAGCCTTCCACCTTTTGTATGCACTAATCTAAGTTCAACTGAATAATAGCTTTGTTGGCTTTTTAACTTGGAAGTCAACAAGAATTCACTGAGGGAGATCCACTTTTTCAAAAATTTGGAAAAGTTTGAAATTCTAAAATTTTGTAGTTATGGGATGGTAGCATCAGGGAAAAGAAAAATCATGTCTGACCAAACGAATTTTAAAAGGAAATAAAGCATCGCCAACGTTGATAGAGGGCTAATGTTATGTAAATATTTGAATTCATTTAAGTATTAATTAGGAACCTGTCATGTTTATGTTTTATTAAATTATGTCTATCACTATTAGCAATAGTATTCACCCAACACACCAAGCAGACCTCGTCCCCATTTCGTTGCTCCAAAAAGTAGTGGATATCATTAAGATACGAATAGATGCCAACTTGAGAAAACCACTGCTAATCAAAACTAAAAAACGCCAATAAACAGACAAACATACACAATTATCTCAATACAAAGGAATTTGTAACCACAACAACATTACACAATTTTACTATAAGTTATTATTGAGAGAGTCAAAGAATTCAAATACCTATAGAGCATACAGGCTTACAGTCAGAAAATGGAGAAAGCATTTTGATTAAGAAAAATTATTTCCAAACTCTTCTACATGCGAACGAAAACCCGTTGCAAAATCAGAAGTGATTTACACAAATGAAGCGTCAGAACGAAGAATGAAAAGCAATCACAACATTCCAACAGAAAAATCCTACAAAAGAAAAACTCATACTACGGTCATTCATAATCTTAAGGACATATTTGGGCAAGAAGTCTGAAAAGACAACCGAAATTTGACAAGCACATCAGACCCCTCCTAGAAAGTAGGATGACTACCATCTTACAAGAAGCCACTGAAAATAATCAGAGTAAACAAATGGACTAAAGAAACTAAATAAGTCACGAAATTATTAAGGATTATATAAGAGTAAATACATAAAAACTACCAAACAGCGTGAAGAAGTTGGTGGTAAAGTAACTGGATAGAAAGAAGGAGAGAATATGAGAGGAAAGATTACATACGAGGTGAGGAGAAATATAAAAACCGAAAAGGAATGAGTTTTAGTTTTTTTCAGTATTCTGCTTTGGAAAGAAGAAAAATCTCAATCTCAAAGACATATAATAATTATTATTATATGACTTATTATGTATAAATAATTTGCCTTATTTTTAGTATGCAAAATTTTGACATCTATAATCTTCTTAAGGTGCATCTGAAGCACAAATGCAACTTCTATCATTCTCAGTTCAAGGAGACATATCTTGACAAGTTTTCATTTAGTATACTTCTGCATTACTTTTTACGCAATTTTTTTACTCTACGGTCCTCCTGACACTGATTATGTAAGAGGCCAAATGCAAATGTCTCTCCGTATGAAATGCCTTGCAAGATATTTCGTCATGTAAGCGGTGACGTCAGTCTCTACCCACGTCCACTTGATACCAGTTGTGCTGCCCGATGTTTATATTTAGTCATGACACAGTGTCGTTGCACTTGGCGGAATGTGCTGTGAAAGTCTTCAATGTGATGGCCGCCCTTTATATAAATCATCCACCACCTTTCACCCGTCTAAGCCTTCTTACTAGCGGTTGTAAATTAGCTGAGTCTGTATGAAAAAGGTGGAATAACCGGGGAACTTGTTTAACAACAATGTTTTTCGTCTCGGTTGTATACCTGTCAAAACTGCCCAAGACTGATTTATGCAAGTGGTTGGAATGGAATATAATGCAAGTCTAAGTAAGTGAAAGTGAAGTGCGCTTGTTCATCAAAAAACAAATTTAAGGAATTTGGGGATTCAATACAAACATCTTTATAGCCTACGATATTAATTTGACTTACAACAAAGTTCTTATTCCCGTTTTAAATGTACACTAGGCAATACTAAAAATGAGTCACGTTACGTTTAGTTGGTTATTAACCTCTACATTCCACGTAGGAACAATGGCAATTCGTGTTTGTTCAATCCTAGGAGAAATGAACGCTGGTTCATATATCAGCGATTTGTTACTCTGTTTGGTAAACAGCCTTACGACCTATTGAATACACAAAGTTTATATCTGTGACTGTGCAAGTACGTACGTCAAATATCAACATAAAACAGCGTAGTACACAACCTGTACAGGGTAGTGCGGTTAAGGAGAGAACTCAGTGTCTAAAAAAACGTCAATACTCAAAACGTAGCTGTAGCTTAGCTTGAAATGAGATTTATATAAAGAAATTGTACCAGGTAACTAGCACAAACTTTCTCCGTTTCACTATGTTATGTCAGATTGTTTTATAGCCAGATTTTAGGCAAACAACCTTCAACAATTTGAGTTGTGGCTTCCGGCCTTCGGCCTCCAGCCCCAACTTGGTGAGGTGGTAACTAAAATACGTTTAGTTATAATTTGCATCTTTACTGAAAATTTAGTCAAAATCGTTCGAATAAAGCACGAAAAATTGCATTAAAAATGTTTTTGCTCGTAAAAAATGGTTATAAATAAAAAACCATTAAAGTTAGGAACATGGGGTTTTTTACTAAAATATTTTAAATTGAAATTCACTTTTTTCCTGACATTTTAATCAAAATCTTTAGAGCCGCTTTTGAGAAAATTCCAAATTTGTACGTTTTTTGCCCATAAAAAACTTAAATTTCCAAAAGTGAAAAACTGTCTGGAGATATTTGGTATGTACACCTACATACTAAATTTCATAAAAATCTATCCATCCGTTTTGTCTCTTGCGAAGTGCACAGACACACATACGGACAGACAGCAAAATAAAAAAAAAAAACAAACAAACATTATTGGGTTTAGGGGGTCCTAAAATGGATTTTTAGACCAATTTGTAAAAAAATATTTTTGGAAGACCCAATAGTCTCTGTGCTAACGCATATTGCAGAAAGTAAAATGCATAGAATGAGATAAGAAAAGTGTCATTTGAGAAATTTTCATAAAAGACGTTTTCAAAGGCAAGAGTAATAGTTTGCAAAAGTAGTTTATCATAGGAAACTGATTTTAATTTGCAACAAAAATGAAGAGCAATCTAACCACTTCCAGATTTAACTACAGTACATTCGGTTTTTCTTTTTAATTGTTAAGTGTAAATTATGAATTTAAGGAACCAAGAAGTTCACTGGACAAGAAAAGCATATTTTGAAGATGCATTTCTAAAATATTCTGGACTGTGCACATTCCATTAAGGAGAATATAATGGAGTTGTTGACTTAACCTCGTCCAACCTCATAACTAATTAACACTAATTAATTAGCGCAAATAGTCTTACTATACAAGGGATTTACGGACATATCACAACATTCCTGTTGACAACGACAGCTGCACTTCCACGACGTCTGAGGGAGGCCCTAATTAAGACAAGTGTGGGGAATCAAATTACTCCGCTGATTAAGAGGACGTTGGAAGCAAGTAGATGACTCAGCGCCAGCTGAGAAATGTTACATCTCTAACTAAATGTAGCCTTGCTACTCCTACCACGAGTTACAGGGGGTTAATATTTACTAAATCAGCATTTTATTCATTATTAGTTTGTAAGACGCCGATCCTAGAGATATTATGGGTGAATATGAGGGGTGAATAACTGTGATGAGTGTAGACGAACGGGTGTAGTCATTGTTACTTACTAAGGTCGACTGTTTCTCACAATGAGCTTTTTATTAATAGCTTAAAAGCCAAGGCAACTAAGGGACTTACAACTTTACGTGGAATCCAAACCATGTCGTATCGGTCTCATTTTCAGCTTACTGACAAGCCCGATACTCAGTTTTCTTCCTTTTAATGATACCATTTATCTTTCGGTTTTTAATGGTTAAATTCAATATTTTCCTTCCACTCATTTAAAAACTTGAAATTTAAACTTTACGAATTTCATACATATCAAGAGGCTTTCAAAAAGTATAACGACTAAAGGTATCAACAGTTATAAAAAATAAAATATAAATTTAAAAAAATAATAACGACCCGAGATAGTGGAATAATACTGTTCGAAATATATTGTTCATTATATTAATATCAAACCCCGATCTCTCCCTTTAAAAAGGGCTTCTATAATGTTTGCTCCAAAAAATTGGAGCCACCCACAATTGTCTCCGTAATGCAATTGACAGGTACACAAATATCTTAAGCCTGTCTACAAGTACAATAAAACTATTAGAACCCCTGGAAATACAAAAATTTATGTATTTCAAAATATGTTTAGAAGGAAAACAATCTTGTTTCTCAAAACGATTCCAATAGATCTTTTTCTGTAGCCTGAACGAAAAATGTGTCCTTATAGATTCATGACCCCAGACGGTTGTATAAATAAAGAAATGTTAAATAAATAAACATATGATCTAACATAACGACTTAGGGAAGGAGGCAAGTTGTATGTACAGACTAAATGTATTTCAAAGGTAACTGCCACAGTTTGAGTGGATCCTGCATAACCAAGCCACCCTTGCCCCCTCCCCCCGAGACACGCCACTCCGGTATGTATAGGCAGGCGGATTACTGTACTTGTTTAGCCAGCTCAATTTGCTCTACATTTTATATAACATTGAAAATTTTTTATTTCAAGATTTGTGACAATACTAACGATATATTTCTACTAATTTATTTTTGTTCTATATTGTTATTTAGACTAGCGGACAATAAGGATTATTATTACTGTTGTTGTTATTATTATTAAACCAATTTAACAAGCACTTAAGTACTGTAAGCACTTGAAGATTGACTTCTCAAGAAGCAAATCATAATACAGAAGGGATTATGTAAGCAGTATAGACTGTATTTATATAATAGTATTTATCTCTATTGTAACAATTAACAAATTATTAAACTTAAAGTGCATAAGAAGTTTTGGACTTTGATAGATCAAATTAAAAAAAGTAATAGTAATGAAATTTGAATTCTACTGTACACATAAAATACACTAAATAACTTCACACGTAAACACTAAAATAAACTGTTTTATATGTTTTGTTCCCAATAATTAAAAATAAATGCCAATTTAATTAGCTGACAGCACTAACACTGAAATGTACTTATATTAAGATGTCTGCAATTGCTTTTACAATACATTAGTTACGAAATATGAACACAATTGAATAAATGATACTAAAAAGCATCTCAACTTGCTTATTATTATTTACTAATAGTTTTTTGTACTGTATTATTTATTATTATAGTTTACTATTAAAAACCAAAATAATTTCCTGATAATGGAAGATATTGTATGATTGTCATACACAACTTTATACTAAGCATATTTTTAAATTTTTCCTTTTTTGAATCGGCGAAAGAGTGTATGAAGTTTCTCTAGTTAATGACAGTTATGAGCAAAATCGCTTATGCTCTTCGGTATGAAACTAAGTTAAGAAAATTTTAACCGATTACTTTTTAACTGCACGACTCTACTCGTTGCCTCGTTAAACCATATTGCAACTGCAAGTACAAAAATATCGTACGGTACGTATATTTTCAAAATTAAATAATGTAGTCTGAAACTCATAAACTGTAAATAAAAAGCTTGAAAATTTTCTGAATACAGTATGACCTTGATAACTCGAATCTGAAGGGGGTTGTTGAAAATTCGAGTTGTCGAGGTTTTCGAGTTAGTGAGGTTCGAGTTATCAAGGTAAAATGACCGAAAATTCGAGATATAGAGGTCCAGTAATGCCTAATAAAGTTTCTCTTAGAACCTCTATATCTCGAAGTTTCATTGACTTAGCCTCTATAACTCGAATATTAGAGCCCACTACGTCGTATTCTACATAATTTTTTTCAGAATTGTTGACAATGTGTTGGGTGGAATACCGAATGACTTGGCTATTTCACTTTTCTTCTTCGTACCTTCGTCAACTGCTTTCAACACTTGCCTCTTCTCCTCAAACGTTAAAGTTTTTAGCTTACGTTTCACCGACATGACTTACGCACTACTGTATTGTGTAATAAACGCTTCACGCACTACTGCACTCCTCTCACTGGCGATGACAACAACACAATGCGGTGCGGGGTGAGTCAGCTAGACAGGTGCAAGTGGTGACTTGTTGTGTTTGCGCGCGATACCGGACAAGAGGGAGGAGGGGTGTTGACCTAGTTGCAAACAAAGAACAATCTCAAGTAGAAAAATATATCTAAAACTTCGAGTAATAGAGGTCACTCTGAGCGAAATTCGACTTATAGAGGTTGACTTCGAGTTATAGAGGTGACCAACCATCCAACTTCGAGTTGTAGAGGTTAAACCCACGACTTTGAAAACCCTAAAAATTCGAGTTATCAAGGCCATAATTTATGAAAAATCGACTTATAGAGGCCTTTTTTGTATTGAGTGTTATGGGGAGTTGAGGGGGATTACAAAAATTTCGAGTTATCAAGGAATTCGAGATATTGAGGCTCGACTTATCAAGGTCCTACTGTACATGGAAATATTCCAGATCAGATAACGTCCCAATTATTGATCAGAAAGTTCGAAACGCTAATTTGATTAGTTAGCAGCGCTAACACTGAAATGTACTTATATTCAGATGTCTGTCTATACATTGACAATTGCTTTTACATTACATTTAAAATATCCACAATGTCTTAGTTACAAATCTGTATTTTAGTACCAAAGGCTTCAGAACTAATACATCTTAGTCGGGTCGTCCTAATGCAAAAAAGAGAACTACTGAAGTACTAAATTCATAAGGTGCCACAAGACGGTGCATCACATATGAAATACTTAGCTAGATTTTTCCTCCACGATGCGATAATGTTTCTCGCCTTTACCGCCAGAGTGAGGAAGAGCGCGCCGACAGTATAGAGGAACACGTATCCCCCTAAAAACGTATCACTCACTATCATTATCGAGGGCGACAATTTACTATTACGAAGGCATTTAATTTAGCTGAGCGTTTAACGTGACCACTACTTATATGTGATTTCCAGTTACAAGATAATCTCAACATAAACTACAACAAACACGCGTTCAATTCCAGTAACGAGCCGGTCGTTTGGCGACTTGCCCCGAGGTTCGAGGACGCAGCGCTCGTTGTTTCCACAATTAACTATCATTACTCGACATATATTCTCTTTCCTCCTATTCAAACAGCAACTTTACCAGGTACACAATTAAATGTATCCTTATTTTCACGAATACAAATTGAATCTGGTCGTTTAGATAATGTTAATTCGAGTTTTAGTTAGAAGTCGGGGCGTTTCTATCAGTTGTACATACAAGACAAGCTTATTTAAGATAAAAGGCTTTACGGAAAAACTATTTTCGAGGGTCTTGCCAATGGCAAGAGAGACTAAGGAAAACACCATACAGATTATCGTCACCATTGATTTTCCCTAATACTCGAAGCAATTGGAAATATAAATTATGAAAAACGCTACAACAAAATATCTGATTACAACTGTTTATTATTATTGTCCCTTGTAGTGGATATTGTTTCAACGTATAGTAACTCCAATAAGAATGAGCTGAACGTAATAAATAATAACTAAACATCTGATTTTGTAGACTTCTGAAATACGTACTTTTAAGAACGTTACAATTTTACCATCTGCTCCATGACTTTAGAAGAATTCCGATCAATCGCGTTAAAAACTGAAAGCTTAAACTCGGGTTTAAAATTCTATGCTGACCAAAATTGTCTTTAATATAAAAAAAGATTTATTGAAATCCGTAAAGGCGTTGTTTTGTAAGTTCGGTGTAAACTAAAACATCAGAAAATATCAAATATTTATAAAAAAAAATGTTACAATTTCGTAATCTATTGTTGTGATGTATAAGGATAACAAATAACGTAGCTTAGCTAATTAAACTGCCGAATGATAAATACAACAAACTAGTTAAACTAAAATAACAGTTAAAAGTCAATGAAAACCTTAAATGGGAGTCCATAAGTTACAATTACCCTACAATCCCTGTTATCTTGGTGACTTCTAACTACCATAATAATTAACTGCAGTGTAGGCCTAGTAATTAAATACAATTTTACAACAGTTTGACTGGAAATTAGAAAATAGCATTTATTTTTACAGTATGTAATAGGAGCA
Source organism: Stictocephala bisonia (assembly GCA_035578905.1). NCBI lineage: Eukaryota > Metazoa > Arthropoda > Insecta > Hemiptera > Membracidae > Stictocephala > Stictocephala bisonia. The sequence goes on from JAQJVL010000283.1 coordinate 759,612, forward strand.
GATTACATTTTGCGTGCTAATACAAACAATTGTTGCAAAAGAAACTTTTAATAAACAAGAAGTATAGAAACGTTTCAAGCAAGGTAGAATCAAGAGTTTATATATTTGCTGTACTAAAAATAAGAGATTTGAGTAGTATAAACAAATCTCTTTTTTATGTTAGTACTGGCTCACACGCCCACCCATACAAGAACGGTGGTACTGATCCACCCACCCACCCATACAAGCACGGTGGTACTGACATACCCACCCACCCATACCAGCATGGTGGTACTGACCCACCCACCCATACAAGCAAGTGGGTCAGCATTTTGGACACCCATACACGGACAGTGGTCGTGACCCACCCTCCCACCCATACACGTACAGTGATAGTAACATAAAAAAGAGATTTTCTATAAGACTCAGAAAAGGACTCTCATAACTTAAGTTGTATTAGTATCATTGTACCAATGTCACCATGTTAGAGTCAATGTACCGGATGAAATATCAAAAATTATTTTGGTTGTCAACCAAACCCAGTTCAACCTTGTCTTTTGTAAAAATTTCAACAAAAAGAAAAGAAAAGAGAAATAGACATAACTTATGTTTTACTGCATTTCACCGTAATCTAGTCAGGGAACAAATTTTAACACACGAGATGGTAAGATTGAAAGTTATTCGTTGGCATTGGATTGTTAATGATTATAAATTTGCCAAAGATTTCCTACCAAAGATTCGTATAAAAAAATCGCACGTTTTGACATGTATAAAACGTGTATACAGTGGCAGGAGTTTTCTACCTGTCGAAACGTTGAGTCTTTTTTTACATATTCGAAGCGTTGGAAATCTCCGACAAATACATCTATCGTGGTATTGTTAACTATTTTACATTTTATGTTGTTACATTTATTACTACACTAAGCGTCGTACCGTGACTAATACTTTATTTGTGTGCAGAGATCTTCACGGGCCCACTAGTTCGGTCTAACAAAGGTCCAGAATATCATTTTCGCTGACGAGATCACGCCAACCGTCGGTTAGATACGCTATCGTTAACGATTACGGCACGTTTCTAAGGATGCCGAAAGCAGCATACAGCTTGACTCAGTGACTAAACTCGGACTCAAGATAGTTCAGCCCAATTTCTCGAGTGCCTTATTTTTTATTTAACTCGGGGCTGTTTTGGAAGTTGACTTGAGAGTTCAGGCACCATAGGCCATTGCAGGATCGTTGGTATGCTTGGCGATTTGGAACCCCTCCCCCCGTATAAATCTACTTAAATAACGTAACTTTCGATATATTCTCTTCTAAAATGCATTGACCGATGTTTACGTTTATTTTCTCAGTTTAAATAGTTAGGATTACCTCCTAACATTCTGTAGGTATTAAAGCCACGTCTGACTGAGGTATAAAATATTGTTTATTTCAGTTTGAATAGACTATTCAGCTGTCCGTTAAATAATCGCTGTCTATCGTGTCAGGTACATCTCCCTGCCTTTCGTCCCCGTCAAGGTACTTTACAATTGTGACCCCCCAACTAGGGATGGCAACGATATACACATAGGAAACATCGATAAACATGTTTCGATATATCGATAAATATGTTTTGATATATCGATAGATATGTTTCGATATATCGATAGATCATTTTAAACAGATAAATAATTTACAATTCGATATAATCGTTACATTGATATTTGATTTGTTGAAAATATTTGCCATCCCTACCCCCCAACCTGTAGTCCACCGCAAGTTCACGAGTGATTCACCAGGAAGTTGTTGGTAAAGACTTTTATCAAAACTTCATTGCGAAATAAGAAGACTGTGTATAATTCTGTCAAGTAATTTCGGTGTAAAAGTCCATAAAGAAAGTCACTTTAAAGCCTTGGTGCTTTAATACTGTAAAAACCGATCAAAATAATAGCAGACAGTTATCCTCAATGTTCATTCAAATAACAGTAAGATATATAAAGTTTTCGCTGGATCAATATGAATTTTCAGAAGCCATATATTGAAAACCTGCTAGTGAAAAGGAAGACCAAGGAAGTCAATGAGATTCTCAACGTTATAATATAGGTCTTTTATTTTCTTTGTACACTTTTATGGCCTTAAGGGTAAAAGATTGGAAATAATTGGCTTTACATCAACAGCCATTTTATTGTAAAATATTGTAACATCCTTTCACTACTCAAAGCAATACACATCTAACACACGACTCTTTGCGGAGCATTTAAAATTAGTTTTTTGTTCTTAGGCACAATAGTCAGTTCTTAGGCTCATCAAGCGAAAGTTTTAGATAATTAAAAAGCTGTAACACCATCACTACAGCGACGAAATGGGTGAAACGACAGATTCTTGATACTAAAGAGCGACACGTTATTTTCTATAGTTTGTGGACTGTCCGCTTGGCAGCGCGTTACAAGTATGTGGACCGAGCGCGGTTGTCAGACCGTGCAAGTATCAGAGGCCACAACTGCCGACTGGAGCTCTCTCTCTCAGTCAGGATCGGTAGACAGAGTGGCTGTTGTACTTCACAACGCGCCTCAAGTTTACCTACACCATGGGCAATCTGTCTATAGTTACTTATCTGTGGGTCAACCAGTATGTAGGTCTTTCCTCAAGACAGGGATGTATAACTACCAAACAAAATGTCAGGTGAGCGATGACAGCCACACGCAACAGGCGTGTCTGGGAGGTGATCGACCGCATTGCCAGTCAATGGACTCGTGCTGGGTATCGATTATGCTTGCCGGCAATCCTCGGACGGTACGAATAGCAATCAGGTTCAATATCCTCCTGTCACCCGCTGAACAATATGTCACCGCTAACAGTAAACAGTCGACAAGAAGTTAAGAAATGGTGCAATGGAGTAGTCTAAATAAATAAGCAGTAAGCCCATAAAATAGGAACATACAGCTGAAGGATAGACTACCACAGGGGCGTGTACTTGCTCCAATTTCGTTCAACGTGTATATACTGTATACTACTGATATTCTAATCACAAAAAGTTTTTTAAAAAAATTAAACATGCAGATGATATTTCTTTCGCTTATCAACTCAAGGACCGCGAAGGAAGAATTACTCACAAGTGAAATTGCAGCCCTCGAAGAATATTTTGAACCTGGAAGCTAAATGAGATAGAAATATTTTATTTAAAAGATGACAGTCCAGTTCCAAGGAAAGTTTGGAACCATAAAGTGTTTTGGCTTTTGATTGGATCGAACCAGGAATTCATCCTTAACATGAATAGATTCAAACAATTATCAGGATATATATTTTAGTTATTTTTTACCAATTACCAGTACACATGAACTTGCAGGCCTGTGCGTTAATTTACTCGACGGTTTAAGTAAAAGCTGTTAGCTCAGTTGGGGACTCGAACCTTGGAAATATTCTCTGCCAAGCCTTAGCCAATGAGACACCACGCCGCAAGAAGAACGATTATGTTAAACTCGAGGCTAAAAATGTCTTAGTTAATTTGATGAAGTACTGGCGAGTTCATTAATAATAATTAAGGTAATAAAGTGAAACGAAACTTGTTCTCTAGGTGAACTCACGACATCAATAATTAGTCCAAAGTCCAACTTAGCACTTGTTAACTCGAACAAACTTCTTCATGAACTTTAAAATGTTCAACTTGCTACTTTTAGCAACTAGATATACAGGGTGTCCCTGAACTATCTGAGGATCTTTTTAGGTATTATATTGGGTCAAATCAAGACATAATAATATATTTAAAAATTCCAATTTTTAAATAATATATTATTTATATTTAAATAATATTATACTTATATTTTATAATATATATGTATTTAAATATATATGTATACGAGTATTTATATACATATATACAATATAAAATACATAGCCACAATTTTGTATTTTTTACAAATTGGTTTTTTTTATTTTTAAAACTATTTAAGCTATAGAGTTCAAATTTGGTATACACATTAATAAACCTATTTTCTTACTATAAAAAAACAAATAAAAAACATGTTTCAATTATTTTCAAAATGGCGGCATTTTAAAATGTTGGATCCTTAATAGCTTTTGAATGGTTTGGAATAAAAAAAGGAGAATATTTTTCTTTTTCAAATTTAATATGCAATCCAAAAAGTAACGTTGTATGAAATCGAATGACAAACAACCGAGATATGATTATTTTTGTATTTAATCATTTACGTGTCAATGTGTTCCGCCATGGTGTCTTGCCGCGCGAGTCAACCACAACAATACATCAGCGATACTTTACATACATCTACTACACAATACATCTATTGTGATTACTTTTATCCAAAACACTACAATAAAGTGATTTGTGACATTATTGTAATAAAAATGCCCCTAGCAGGCAACGGAAAAAAAGTTGCAGGTGATTTTCGTTGTTATGGAATTAAAAATTACTTTTAACCTTAAATAGTGCCCTAAAAAGTAAAATATTAGTAAAATTTATTTTTGATGCAAAGCAGGTTGTACACATAAAACAAGTAAAATTAAAGAAAGCATTAGATTATAAACTGAAACTTTAATTAAGGTAATTTTCACATTACAAATGATGTACAAAATGTCGTCCTCTCATTTGATTGCAAAGTAAAAAACGATTGGAAAATGACTGGTGGATAGCGTACAACCTGCTTTGCATCAAAAATAAATTTTACTAATATTTTACTTTTTAAGGTACTATTTAAGGTTAAAAGTAATTTTTAATTCCATAACAACGAAAATCACCTGCAACCTTTTTCTCGTTGCCTGCTAGGGGCATTTTTATTACAATAATGACACAAATCACTTTATTGTAGTGTTTTAGATAAAAGTAATCACAATATATTATGTATTGTGTAGTAGATGTATGTAAAGTATCAATTTGAAAAAAAAAATTAAAATTAAAAAAATGTTTTCCAGTAAGAAAATTGTTTTATTAATGTGTATACCAAATTTGTACTCTATAGTTTAAATAGTTTTAAAAATAAAAAACAATTTGTAAAAAATACAAAATGCTGGCTGTGCGAGTAATTCAAGTGATTTGAAATTCTTAAATATGATATTACGTCTTGTTTTTTACCCACAGTTAATAGTCTACCTAAAAAAAGATCCTCAGAGGGTTTAGGGACACCCTGCATATAATTTTTTTCTTTTTCAATTTTTACTCAGCTCTTTTACGTTTATGCAGTTTTATTTTATTTGCCTTAATATCAATCTTGTTTTAAGATAATTACAGTTTTGATCTGGTAAAATTATAAAATAATTACTCTGTTACCAGTAATCAATATAAAATAAAATTGGATTACCTTTTGTATTCCTAGAATTCCTTTTTTGTTGGGTGTTGAAACTGTTATACAATAAAGAATTTTTCCAATACTAAACGCTTACTTAAACCACCACCGTGAAACTTTTCGAAGCATTGTGAATTTTACTGTAACAGATTTAATTATTATTTTTTATGTTTCCTTTAGAAACTCTTGCTCTTTAATATACTAAGAACTGTGCTAGCAGTACAATTCATTTGTTGGATAGCGGATTTCCAAATAAAAAATCTGATTCTGATAACACATGATGTAATTTTACTGGAAGATTAAATTCAAACGAGACTTAAAAGCTGTACTTTGGGAAATCAACGAAAGTGCGGGAGGAGATAAAATTGGTTATTTCCTAATTTACCTGAGGGAACGTCATTTCGTCGTTTATGTCCGCAGGAACCGGTCGCTCTTAGGGCAGGAAGAAATCTGTTCACTCGCGGAAATTCAAAATCAACATATGCGATCAAAATTTGTGTGTGTGTTTTTTTACTATACGAAATGTTAAGTGCCTTAATCAAATAAATGATAGTAAATAATAATAAAAGTGATGATTGGTTACATTTTAGGTCCTCTAGGACCTGATAACCACAAGTTCAGCTAGGTTGTAATTCGTATACACGAAATTTCCTTTTGTATCGCTCTTATAAGAATTTTGGTTTCATTAAACAACGAGACGAACTCTGTATAATCGAGAACGAAATACCATTTATACTCATCAAAACAAACAATCAACAAACATAACGAACTGGATAAGTTATATTAATTGAATTTGCGTTTTTTTCTAATTCTCTCTCTATTTCTCTACGTAAATGTAAGAATAGCAATTAAAAAAAGTAAATTAATTGCTGATATATTTACAATAATAAGATAAAAACTATGAAATTTAAAATAATTTTCAGCCACAAAAATCGCTTCGGAATTTGTTTCGATAAAACATTCGCAGTCATGGGAACACCAATGTTATATCTATTCTCTTTCTAGCTCTAAGTTACTTTTACTACAAATTTCGAACGTCTACTCATAGAGAAAACATACAGAGGTCGATATAATATGGTCGCAGTGAATGCGGTAGCAGTTATAAGTAGATTACACCTTTCTACATCTGTAGTAATAATTCATACGTCGATCCTTGAAGATTTGGGGGTAATAAAGGAGGGACTGACAAGGTGCTGGCCCTGCCATCGCGTGGCAAAAATGGGGATACAACTACTCGACACACGAGATGCATTTAGCTCACTATTCGATGTGACCTCTGTTTCCCTTTTCTCTGTGGCCTACTCCTCGTTAACTGGTAGATCGTAGACCCTACATACGTTACTTGTCAAACATTTTGACGATGCTTCCTTGGCATGGGTTTATATAAACGATAATAAAGATAGCATCATATTTTTTAATCAATATGTGTGTACACAATAGGTTTCTCGATCAACAAAAAATCCTGTCCTTTTAAACAATTTACGCACATTTATTTTTCTTAAATTTCAAATTCACTCTGTTACATCTAAACTTTGAATGTCTTTCTGTTTGTTCTTGGATTTTTTTAATTTCTCTATGAACTATGGCCATCTCTGTACTTTCTCTATGAACTATGGCCATCTCTGTACTTTCTCTATGAACTATGGCCATCTCTGTACTTTATCCTTCCTCAAGACACAGTTCACCCAGTCTAGGACAACACTTCACTACTGCACAGTTACGAGGGGAATGCAGACTTGCTGAAGGACTATTTAGGGATTTATACCCGTTCAAATTCACCTCATAAATGCTGGATCCAATTCATTCGAATGTCTTCTCCAAGATTCTCCATTTAGTTTAGTACACTCGAACATTAGGCGGGTTACGACACACTAAAGCTCGGAGAAGGGGCAGTTTTATTGGTATGCCAAATTTAGTATTCTAGCCTACAGTATAGTCGAAATCGGAAATCGTGCTCTTCTGTATCAGTCATCACCTTTATCCTGGCAACGGTGGTCTCGCACTTAGAGGCCCCCCCCCCCGGAAGACGGGCTTACACCCTTAAAACCCCCTCAAAGTGCTGGACGTTCGTAGCACGTTGGAACACCTGTCCACCAAGACGTGCGTTGGGTGGACGGTCAGTTAGACCTGTCAAGACGTTAGGTTAGTTTTAGGTTAGGTTGTACTTTGTGAATTAATTTCTAATTTATACGAATGTTACGTAATTATGTATAAAAAATAGTGTACGCATATAGTGTGTACAGTAAATGTAATGAACCGTGTGTGTATGTTGCCAATTTACATTAGTTCTATATATTGTTATACTGTTCACAAGTACAATTATTACTTATATTGTAGGAGGTCTGACTAGATCAATCACCAGTTCTGTGGAAATCACAGTTCAAACAATGTGATCTAACATGCGAATGTGATTTTTTTATGAAATGGGTTTTTATTTAAAATAATTAGCTCTGTCGCCCTGGAAAGAGTGAGTCATAGCAAGGATGTGGAAAATCCTTATATAAACATGTAGATTTATCATATTAATAATATAACTTTCGTGCAACTTTATATCACAATATGAATAACGATTAATTTTATAGTAATTTGTTAATTTTGAAAAAAGGTAAAATTCATACATGTCATGTGCATGGTAAAAGGAATTTAAGTACAATATTACATGATCGAAAATCGAACGGTTGAGCCTTAACTCTGTTACATGAATAAATGTACTAAATAAAATTAAACTAAGCATTGATTTCAAAATAAATCTCTACTGACTACTGGGGACCTGACCAACTATTTAAATGTAAATCATCACTCAATTCATGTTCAGACATGCCTTGCACAGTGTATCGAGTGGTAATGGGGCTTTAATGGCACAGTTGAACAGAATGAACCCAAAGGTCAATGACAGACGTTCACGCACGTACACACGGCGGTGCGTAGGCGAGGGGGGTATTGATCTGGGCCGCGTGCGTGGGGGTGAGTGGCCAACATCCAGCACTGGCTTTGTTTTCAAGTGTTTTGACAGACATAGATCTGAGAGGATGGGGGGAGAGGGGGAGCCGAACACGTGTCTAAGACGTTTTAAAAACAAGTTCCGATCTAATTATTGCCATATTTAAGAAGAACGCTACATATATAATATAGGAAGTATTTCCAGCTATACAAAATCAAACAAGCCTAAATTAATTAACTAATCCCAGGGCAAACTAGCATTTCAAATTATTGAGCATTCGGTAACTTTATTACATGTTAAATCGGCTACTACTAAAACTTAGAAAGACAATATATGGTACTTAAATAGTAGGCCATATTATTTTGTCACTAGGTTCAAATAGTCCTAGGTTATGTTAGGTCCTAGTGGACGTTTAGAATTTGTGTTTGAAATGTCCCTATACTAAATTTATTCACATAAATCGTACAATAATTTAGGGCCTTATTTTATTTATAGGCCTAAAGTAATAATTTTTCCTTTATTGGGTTATTTTTACTAGGATCACTCCTGTCAATGGTAAAAACGGATAACAAGAAAATTATGTAACATTTTAACACATAAAATATAAAATTATTCTGATAAAGCGTCACTATACTGTAAAATATATTGTTGTATCGTTGAGATATAAATTAAATTAAATTAGGCTATTTCTTGATGGGAATATTCAAATTTCAACAGTTGAATATCCAGCTTGTAAAGTGGTAATGTATGTATTTATAGCATAAAAAATAAGGAACAATACAATCAGACAAAGAAGGAAATACAAACACCCATATGCGAGGTTAATTGGATCTCCTAACACATTTCAACTTGTCATTTTGGCAGAGACGAGGTGACGTAAACGCCGATTATGGAGGCATTACCATATGTGTGCCAGAACTCCTTGACCCCCTTCCACGGCCTTCGTGATCGACAAAACCCGCTCAGCCTCACCGGCGTCCACTGCCACCATTATCAATGTTACTACAGCATTACATCGGCGATGTTTTGATTTTTGACACTTACATAATTAATTGGTTTTCGATCAATTATTCCGGTTTAGGAATTTGTCAGCTTCTACAATTAGACCTTTCGTTTACAAAGCAAATGTTAAATAATCTATAATTATATGTTGTGTAGATAGTACAGTATATCACAATATGACATTAAGAACATTCCTAACAAAACTAAAACTTTAAAAAATAATTAAATTAGTCTTTAAATAAAACTAATTTTATCTAATAAAATGTAGGCAAAATTAAATATTTATAATTTTGAAGAGGTACTTAAGATGAAAAATAATCACATTGAAATGGTTGGCTACAATAAAAACAAACGTTAACTAAACAGGCCTAAATTAATTTATGTTGTGAGATAAATAAGTAGTTATAATTTTTTACTTAACTTTGGACTTGTAAATTAACTGTGCAACGTTTACACGGCAAGAACAGTAATGACATAGAAATTAATTATAAAATTGTATTGACAACATTGATTCGAGAATAAAGTAAAAAGAGAGGGACAGCTAGTATAGCATCTTAAATTTTAATTTAATTATGTATCTACATACTTGTCAAACTTATCAATTAAAACAAAATTCTTATTATTATTATTATACAATATCTTGTGAAATTTTAATTTTACTATACATAGACCTAATATTGTATGCTGCATTGACTCTCAAATAAACTAATAGAAAACGAAGCACTTAACATAGACTTTGTTTATTCAAAAGAGAAATTAATTTAGAAGTCTTATTGCCTTAAAATAGTACTAGTGCCTACCTTAGTATTAAATTAGTACTAGTGCCTACCTTAGTATTAAATTAGTACTAGTGCCTACCTTAGTATTAAATTAGTACTAGTGCCTACCTTAGTATTAAATTCAAATGGAAAATAATTTAGTCATATTGCATGACATTTAAAAAATTAAAAACTTTCAAATGAACTGTCGGCAAGGGAAAATAATAAACAACAGAAATAAACTTACAGGGGGCGATTTTAAAACATTAACTTATCTACTTAATGTTATGACATTAGAATAACTTTCGGGTAATTTATTTTACTCACCAATGGAATCAATCTATCCAGTAAATTAAAAAAAATATCACTGTCACTGAAAAATGTGTCTAAGCAAAACTAGAGGCACGGCAAACTCGAAACACAACAGACAGAGGGGAATCAGAAAGTGAAGGCAGGACCAGCTGGTAGCGTGCTGAGATGGGCGAGTCCACTGCAGGGGGAGGCAGTTCAACTTGACGCGCGCTCTTTCAAAAGTTATATCATTATAAACATATATATATAATGACTAATCAATGCGCCGACAGTCAGTTTCGTACGTCTTGCAGTGCCCTTGGCCCCTTGGCACAGCGGATAGTGACGACAGACTCATCAGTCATCACTTCTGACGGAGATATCCTGTTTTGGTCCAGTGAAGAAGATTTAGTGACTCATTTGGAAAGAATATATAGCCTCGCTTGTTGACCGAAGCGAAATAGGGCATCATTAGTCAATTAGACCAAAACATTTCCTCTCAGTAATATTTTCAAGGAATATTAAGAAATTTTTAATTAATTTGTTCCTCAAACGGTTATTTAGTAGCACATAAATATATAAATAAACCAAACCATAAAGCTCTGTTTGGAGCATGACGGTCAGAAAGCGTACTCTGTGATTGGCCCGGTTACGAAAACACGTGCGATCGTTTTTTTGTTTTTTTTTTTTCTTTTTTTCAGGGAAACGCATTATCTATATATATAAAAGGCAAAGCCCTCACTGATTGACTCACTCACTCATCACTAATTCTCCAACTTCCCATGTAGGTAGAGAGCTGAAATTTTGTACACTGTTTCTTTAGAACTTAAATAGGACAACTAAAGTATTTTCATCTTGATAAAGTACTCCTAAGGGGTATAAAGCACCCTTAAAAGATTGGTCCATAAGGATAACATTGGGTTGATTTTAGTAAATTAATAACAGCTGTTTTGTAAATAAATAAACATGTCTATTTTGAATGTTTGACATTATACTATTTAATATTTTACTATGAGTTTAATCTTCAGCTGTTAAACAAAAATAAATGAAATGAACACTCTTGAAATAGGCTAAATAGGTGGCAAAGCAATTAGTGTGAGTGAGATACTGTACCGAAATGTAATATTGTAATTTTACGTTATATAGTTAATATACCGATTTTTGTATTGAATAGTTACATGCCGAGGCCGAAGGCCGAGGTGTATCGAGCGTAGCGAGCGTCGGGGTTGGCACGCGAAGCGTGTGGGGGTGTCCCCTATTTTTAATACAAATGAATTTAACACAGCAGTTATTATACCAAAAATAAATGGCCTATTTTAAATATACGTATTTCATTTGTACACGTTGAATTATTACTATAGATTACATTACTATTAGAAACAAGTCGAACGTTCAGTAAAACAAGACTACTATACTATATAAGTACAACCACAGTGAAGAAATAAACAGAAATCGCTTTTAGTAGTGGACTAAACGTGTGTCGCCTAGTTATTTCACCAGTTTGTCGTGCGATGGTAGGGCCAGCGCCTTGTCAGTCCCACCAATCCTCAAGAACGAACGTAGTAACTATTACTATAGATGTGTCAAGATGTACGTTTGTTGCTGTCTATATGACGGCCACTGAGGCATTAGTTGAGCCATGAGAAAGCGACCTCTGAGTATTTTGTTTCTGTGCTGAGTGCTGCCACTAGGGCGTTCGCTGCGGCCATAAGAAAGCGACCTCTGTTTGTATTTTCTCTGTGGTACGACAAAATACAAATATTACGGTGATCAATGTCGGTAAACCACATTCACAAATTTCTTTGCTACAATGGTTTATCTATTTTTTTTAACTGTAAGATTACGAGAAAGTGAAAAAATATATAAAACATGAGAAAACAGCACTTAAAGATGCGTGTAAACGTTCCAGCCATTTGCTTGCATATCGGCCGTATACATAGACCAGGACCAGGGTAAGATAAACGTAAATGGGCCACGGGGCCGGCGATATTTTAGGATCACTTACGTCTATCATCAGACGCCACGGCACGAACCCGAGCGAGATGACCTCATTGACAATTCCATTGGCTTACCACATCACGAAACTGGAGAAATAAATTACAAAACCTGAAATGTTGAATTTTCAAAAAATTGCAGGTTTAAAAAGCGAAGCTTTTGTAATTCTATAGGTAATTGTCATTGTTACGGATTTTTTCTTTTTTATTTATAGAGCTGTTATTTATTATTTTATTATATTTATTTTATTTTTTCTAGTGGTAGTATAATGAGGGGTAACATTTCGATATTGAGTTTATTGTTTTGAATCAACGTTTAAATATATATAAAGAGTTTAAACACAATATATTTTTACTTTTTTATTAGACTTAAGTGACATTTAAATTAAGATTATAATTTTTGATCAATTTTGTTCATATCCAGTAATTTACAAACGTATGAATTTTGTTTAGGCCTATTTGAACTTAAGCTTTAGTACAAACTAACGTTTTAATTAAATATGAACTGTCGGCAACTCGTACTAAACGTATATTACTGCAGTAAAAACTTTTTCGGGGTAAAGTAGAAGGAAGATTTTTTTTGTAGTTGCTATCTACCGAATAAAAACGTTACAGACGTTTATCTAATTGACTTTAATTGCCTCCTATAATCCACTCGGCCGCCCATACATATACAGTGGTATCGACTCACCCACCCACCCATACACGTACTGTGGTATAGACTCACCCACTCACCCATACATCTACAGTGGTATTGTCGTGATCATGTAAATTATGTATTGTTGAAGAGTGTATCATGCTAAGGCAAATCTTGATGTGATCAGTTATGTTTCTCCTCTTGATAATGCTTTAAGTGAAGGCTAATTGGGTTTGGCGGACTTGTGTATAGATAAGCCGGTGACTACAATGGCTATGACGTGCACATGATAACAGAGGACACTTGTGATAACGCTCAAGGACACTCGCGTGCCTCAGCCAGTTGTTCACTCAACTGAAGGTTACCTCAACTGAAGGTACAGTAATACTACTGTACGTGTGTGGGAGGGCGGGTGAGTCAATACTACCGTACGTGTGTGGGAGAGTGGTTGGGTCAGTACTACTGTACGTGTGTGGGATTGCGGGTGAGTCAATACTACCGTACGTGTGGGTGGGTGGGTTAATACCACTGTAGGTGTATGGGAGGGTGGGTGGGTAAATACTTCTGTATGTGTGTGGGAGGGTGGGTGGGTCAATACTACCGTGCGTGTGTGGGAGGGCGGGTGGGTTAATACTACTGTACGTGTATGGGCGGGTGGGTTAGGTTAGGATTTCGCAGTTACGAAATCAGGGGAGACCTTAGGGTTATACTGTCTAAGTACATAAGTGTTGGAGATGGCGTAGAGGCTGCAGTTTAAAGCGAGTGTTTTTTTTTTTCATTTTAAATTTTAACGTGAGAGATCGGTTTCAAAAATAATTCAAAACAAGTAAAAAAATATTTAATTTGTCAACACATGTTCCTTTGCGACTTGTAACTTTTCCTATCTTAGGGCCTACCACGTAGCCTACTTTAATTTAATATGACTGAAGAAAAGTTTAGTCAAAATTCTGAAAGCAAATTTCTAATTCATACAACTGTTGATAAACATTTCAATATCGTAACACTGATATTCAGTACTAACAGGAAAATGAAAACATTTCCGGAGTGTTTCGTTATCAAGTTAAACATTGAATGCAAATTGCCAAAGGTGTTTCTCGATGTATTACTACTAGGAATGGCAACAATTTATTGATGTAGCGGAAATATCGATATTTTCTTTCGATAATATCGGCCATATCGATATTTTGGTCTGATATATCATATCACTAAATATTGGCGACATTCTCTCTTCAAAATCATCACGATTCGAAAAAACCATTTAAATTGCCTCTTATGCGAACCAACCATGTATTGAAACACAAAAGTAACTTTATTTAGTATTTTTACTTGAGGTTAACTAGTTATGTAGTTTAGAGAATCAATTTGTTTAGTTTTTTGTTTATAAGTAGCCTAGTGGCATTTGTAAATGTCAAAAACAAAAATAACAATGTTATTACATTATTATTTTATAATTAACAAAATAATTAAGCATGTGTTTATTAACATGATATAGTAGTTAGTTCATAATTTTTAACAGATAAATCGTTTAAAATTCGATTACCTGTTACATGATATATCGATATTTTCCTTTCGATATTATCGCTAGATCGATATTTGGTTTTCGATATATCGGTATGTTGAAAATATTTGCCATTCCTAATCACTACAACTACACTCCATATCTGGACAAATGGGGGAGCAGGACTCACTGTGAGTTGTCGGGCTCTGCCCCCTCGGGTGTGGGGCTGACCTCTGGCTCCTCCTGTACGGGGCTCTCGTACACGAGGGTCTCCACCATGGATCCCTTGGAACTGCCAAACGAAACCCTGGAACATACCAAAATACATTTGTCGATTACAATGTAGATAACGATTGGTTCATACGAATTGTAAGATGATGAAAGCTAAGTTGTTAGTATCTTAACTAAAATTATTAAAAGGAAGAAATTGTATTGAATTTTTCAAAAATGACCTTAGGATACTGCTCAAAAAAACTATGTTGGCAGATTTTCAATTTTAAAATATGAAATTCAAACTACGAAAAACACGTTTTACGCTAAGAAAATTTTAAGTTGTTGTGGTGAAGGAAAACATTTTTGACGAGCCGGTGTCAGAGCGCTTGGGTTAGAGATAGCGCTGGTTCGAATCCGGCCTTTCACCTTCTACTTTACTGGTTCGCCTCCAGTAGTAGCGGGTGTATTACACGCGCGAACTTGCTCACGAGCATGTCCACATCAGCATGCTCACGAGCAAGTCCACATCAGCATGCTCACGAGCATTTCCACATCAGCATGCTCACGAGCAAGTCCACATCAGCATGCTCACGAGCAAGTCCACATCAGCATGCTCACGAGCAAGTCCACATCAGCATGCTCACGAGCATGTCCACATCAGCATGCTCACGAGCATTTCCACATCAGCATGCTCACGAGCAAGTCCACATCAGCATACTCACGAGCATTTCCACATCAGCATGCTTACGAGAAAGTCGCCGCGTGTAATATGTCTTTGTTGACGTGAACATATTGATGTGGACTTGCTGTTGAACATCGGTCGGTTTCATATTTGGGACTTGCCCACGAGCATGTCCGCGCGTGTAATAGCTATGTCATAGGTTTGGGTAGAAAACAACGAAACTGTTTATTTTTAAAACAATGAACACTTCTATATATCACATTGAGTTGACTAATCTCTTGAATAAGATCTGATGTCACTCATTGTATCACAAAGCCTGGTAGATAAAATAAAATATAAGCATAGAGACATAAAAAAGTAAATAGGTAGGAAATGGGTAAAATAACGACAACAACAACAACGGTTTTCGCAAGTGGCAAAGCTCAAACAGCGCGGCGGCGTAGCGCAAGTACGGTGTGCTGACGTGGGCTTACTGACATGGCAGCAAGTCCGCGCGTATAATACACCCTTTAATCTGCCTGAACAAGTTCCTCGCACAGATCAGTAGTCTATGAGAAATGTGCAGAATAAGGTTAAGAAGGAGATTGGCCTCTTCTTAAAAAAACTTTTTGTCTGACAGGTGGGAATTGAAACTAGAATGTATACTGGCTGGACTTAGGAAATGGTACAATTGTAATATATTTTTAAATTAATTAAGTCCAATTGTAAAAAATCGAATCTCATGGGGCTGATTCACACTTATCCTGTAAGAGTGTAAAGCATGTTAAAATTTGTATTAAGTATGTTAAAAAGTGTAATCTTGATACTTATTTAAGTGAAGTAGGCCTAATGTTCAACTTCATAAACTACAATGCTTAACATACTACATGCGAAAGTGCTGCCTGGTGGGTAAACAGGGAAGATACAGTAAACTACCACAGTTGTTCAACTCACACAATGATCTATAGATGAACAGACATAAGACAACCGGTCGACGGAGTTACAATGTTCAGTAGTTCTAAAGTCAATATTGGTTTACTATGGTGTCCGAGGCTCGACTGCGACAACGTTTTTCAATTGAGAAGTTCATCAAAGTTGGATGACCATAAAACAGTCTTAGAAGAAGTCAATACTTTTTAATTAACAAGGTGATATGCCTCTTATAATCGATTAAAAACCTTTTGAAACCATGGTTTAATGGACAAATTTGGAACTTTGTAAAGCAATATTATTCCAAAGAATTACGATCACGAAAAGTTATAAATGAATAGAATTTCGATAGAATTAAGAGTATTTCAATTTTTAGTGATTAGTACATTTCAAGAAAAGAAATTCAACACCACTGTACGTGTTTGGGCGGGTGGGTGGGTGGGTGGGTCAATACCACTGTTTGTGTATATGCGGTTATTGGTGTATATAAAGGTTCGCAAACTTCGTGATTCTCTTCCTGTAATTATGACGTAAAGCTTAAAAAAACGCAACATAATCCCGAAGTTGTCTCTTTTCATTTAATGTGTGGAATGTTTACGAAAAATTGCATATCTTTTGAACGACTGCTAAATCCTAAAACTAAATCCTACCACAGTTTTTGTGAAGGATATCTTCCTTGGCAAGTCATTGCTGAAAGTCCCATCGACCTCTATGCCCTTCTCCGCATGACATCACTGGAATGGTAATCAATAGCGGTCGTCCTACGTGGCTGTAACGAAACAGACTTCATGGCGCCACAGTAGAACTATTTGGAGTCCAGCTCACAAACGTCAACAGTATACAGTTGATGTCCCAATAGTACACTTTCACTCTTAACTGTTTTATTTTAATAATAAATAAATAATATTTTGATTCAATTGTTCTAAGCTTGATTCGTTGATGGCCATTGTTGGTAATGACGTAGTGGGCGGGGCTTGATATTGCAACGTCAGCACGTGGCTTTCCGCTCAAGTTGCCATGACAATGTTTAAACAAAATTACACATTGGGAGAAGAGTAGTTCTCTGTCTCACTTGCACCACTCTTCGCATCTCTCTCGCACCAGTGCGTTCAAAATGTTGTTTTCTAAGCGGCCTTTGTATGATTTGACTGTTAATTAGGTAGTACATATGTTACAAAGGTTGACGTTTCGTAATCAAGACTTGGCCTTGTAAATGTTTACAGATTATTTTAGTTGCTTAATAGGATACAGTTTACAGGTTGCACAGTACGATCCTCTCAACCGTCCTGTGGCTACGACAAACTATATGGTTAAAGTTTATTATTAAAACGAGTTGTAATGAATACTTTATGACTAGTAAAGGTTCAGTTTTAATTTAAAATCGTCAATAACTGTTTTTTTTAAGCTTAACACATTTAAATGTAAAAAACTTTAAATATACTCAATCTTTTTAAACAAACCGACTTATGTTCCATTATAACAGTTGTTCACCTTTCAAATTACAATGAAAGTGTTACGGTACGATCATTATTATGGACCGAATCGTTAAAAAATATAATACCGTGTTTTTACGTTTTCGTGTAGCTAAACGGCCCCCTAAAGGAAACTTATTCAGGAAAATATGGATTTAGTTTATTTATGTGGAGTTGGTATGATACGATTCATTTTTTTTTTTTTTTTTTTTTTTTAACGTTTGAGAAAAAATAAATGTAACATAAGCAATAAGATATCGTCTTTAGTCAATAAGGCATTGGTGGTTCATGTTGAAGTAGAATCGATTGTTAGCAAGAACCGGGTTTTAGTTTTAGTAAAGTCTACTTCAGCACCTCTTCTTTTAAAATAGTTTACAAAATTGTATTACAATAATATTAAAAAAAGTTACAAATCGTTTACAAAATCTACAAATAATTCTTTATTTCTCAAATTAACGAGTTGGATGTGAAATGAGTAGTCATGTGGTGATTGATAGTTATGAACATTTTAATAGTAAATTACGTTACACATATTTCGCAAACACTATTGTGGTTAATGTAACTGTCGACATTCTATGTGAAAAGCGGGTGAGGTAGGGGAGGAATTTCGCGAAAGTACAACGGCGCCTTGTAAGCGACCCGGCCGGATTCCAAAGAGAGGCGCGACGCGGGAACAAGCTTAAAGACAGAATTTTAGGTAGATCTAATTATTAAATTGAATTTATTTTCAGACGAACAGAATAGAATAGTTGTAAATAGAATGATATAAACGTTTCTGTAAATGAAGTTTTGGTCGTTTTAGTTCATTGCATCCGCTGCACGATTTTCACCTTGTTTTCTTACTTCCTTACTAATCGTCCTTTTTGTATCAAAATTGTTATTATATTTTCGTGTTGTAGAGAGCATTGTTGAGATAATTTCAATGGAAGAAGGGTTTTCAACAAAACCATCTACATTCCTAGATACAACTCTAGCTCACATATTATAGTGAATTAAGTATGCAACATTTATTTCAAGTCCATAAATTATATTCTTACTATTTTTGTAATATTTCCCGTACATTACACTAATTTTCGTTCTGATACTAGATGTAAATAATAATAAAAAAACTAACCATAACAAAACTAATTACTGTAATATCGTGGGAGATAACATTTTGATTTGCGACATTTCACACGACATTTCTTCACAGTTGCAAAATTGTAATAATTTTTACTTCGTCATCATTGCAGCGTTTTGCTGACTAAAAAAAATAAAGGGTTATCTCCGTCTTCTCTACTTCATCACACTTCACCGACACTTCATCGTTAGATATTTTGTTAACTAAAAATACAAATGTCAACTAACGAAGCAATGAAGGATTAACAGAAACAAAAAACTGAATATAAACTGCTAATACAGCTTTTTTTCATGTTGTATGCATTATGTTTTTATTTACACTACTTCTTTGCAGCAGGAAAATTTTTAAATGCTTTAATTTAATGTAAATTGATCATGAATAGTAAGTAAATAGTAAAATTCGAAATTCTCTTCTTTAATTATGGAGATATGTCGAGAATGTTGGAAACAAATATACTCCATTTATTTGTTGAATCATCAACAATGTTAATGCTACGATCCACTTCTCCAAATCAAAACAGTCTAATAATTTTCAATAAATATAAGACTCTTTCAATATAATAGTACTGAATGAAATAAGGAAGAATTCTTTGACCTCTAAAGATAATTTTACCAATGTTATTAGGTAACCACTATTAGTTTGCTAATTAATTTAAATATAACTCTTTCTTTGAACATTAACAACTGGAAAGTGTTACGCACGGCTCAAGAAAACCAACATTTATTTATTAAATCTGAGTTAATTAATAAGAAGCAGTCACTTGCAACCGAAAACCCCTAAATAAGGAAACTGGGCCAAACTAAAAGGAGAAATCCACTTTCCTTTCCACTTTAAAGAGCATTACTTCAGTCTTTAACTAATGAACTAAACTAATACACTATTATTTACAAACGTACTTACTAACTAACGTACTTATTTATATGGTCATTAGTAAAACCAGTTTATTTAAATTTAACCTCAGACTTTTCAAGAGATGTATGTTTTAAAAATTATATTTTTTACTGTGGTTACTAGTATTTTACGTAAATATTACTGCCCATTAGACATATTACATTTCTCCTGGACACATTTATGAAAAATAGAAAAAAAACAACGTCAATTTCCATTTATTTAAGTCACTATTTAGAACTCAGGTTACGACCAAGAATGATATAAAGTATGTATTTTTAAATTAACTAAATTGATTCTACAAAAAAAGTTTTCTAATAATTGGAGTATTGATGCCATTGATATGAAGAAGCATTTGATTATATATTATGACACGTCAATGTTTTAAGCTTTGGCAGGAGAAACGCCTTCAACTGAAGGATACTTAACCCGCTCGTCTTTACTGCTTGATGGATCGTAAATCCTTAAAAGAAGGCGTTTCCCATTTCATGAATAATGCATTGTTGAAGATCGATCTTGTGACGTAATTCCATTGATTATACATTATGATCGTGTGTATAACTCACGATCGATCTAAGGATATAAATTTTTTTAAAGATTAGTTTTAGTATATCTTCCAGAGTTCTATTTGACATTTATTTTTTTAGTACAAGAAGTAAAACACTAAAAATCATAACTTAGAACTAATTAAAAACTATTGTGCTCTCTTTTCCGGGTAAGTCCCTGTTCCTAGAAGTTAAATTATTCCTTACCGCTTCATCACCTATTAAGTGTTTTTAATTTTGTATGATGGCAGAACTCTACGTAAAATTTATACATCCATTTCGAGTTTATGTTCTCCCAAAACAAAACTCCAGTCAACGAACTAAGAAGCAGGCATTTGACCGATGCAGGAAGGGAGAGGGTTATTCGTACCTGGCACGGATACCAAGTAAACAACCGACCGACAAAGGAACCGCAACTGTTTCTTACGTCTACAAATGATCTTTAGACTGTTAATTAATTAAGATCAGAACATTGTTAATTAAAATACGTTTACCTCTAACACCATGGTTCTTAACATGGTCTTACAATAGCTACCTTTGAAGTAATGACTATTAACAGTTTTACGTTAAAATATATAAGATCAGACAATTTTATGTACATGTATCTTCAAATTTATTATTATCATAATAAACAGGGAGTTCCAACGATTTTCCAAATATAGTAATTTGAATACTGTCTTTTAAGAACGAAAAAATATTTTACATTTTTTAACTAAGTAATATTTAATTTACAATTAATTGTTTTACATAGCAGCTGTCTATGTTTATCTGTAGCTGAGAGCTATTTGATAGAAATTACTATGACTATAATAACAATGAACATAATAATTTTCTAACAAGGTGTATAAAATTTGTTAATATATATATATAATTAATATTTCTACCAGGATTACAAAATCAACCCAACAACGAAAAGCCAAAACAAAAGTTGTAGCATTAAAATAAATGTTAGAAAATATATAACAATATCATATAACTGCAGAACAAATAAAACATAGTAACAGAACATGTGTTTGTAACAACGAAACAATCAGATTTAATAAAAAAATCTAATCAATAATTAATAACCCACCCGCCCACCCATACACCGTACAGTGATATTGATCCACCCACCCACCCATACACGTACAGTGATATTGACCCACCTGCCCGCCCATACACGAACAGTGTTATTGGTCCACCCACCCACCCATATACGAACAGTGGTATTGATTCACCCACCCGCCCATACACGAACAGTGGTATTGATTCACCCACCCGCCCATACACGAACAGTGGTATTAATCCACCCACCCGCCCATACACGATCAGTGGTATTGGTTCACCCACCCATCCATATACGAACAGTAGTATTGATCCACCCACCCACCCATATACGAACAGTGGTATTGGTCCACCCACCCGCCCATACACGATCAGTGGTATTGGTTCACCCACCCGCCCATACACGAACAGTGGTATTGATACACCCACCCGCCCATACACGAACAGTGGTATTGGTCCACCCATCCGCCCTTACACGAACAGTGGTATTGGTCCACCCACTCGCCCATACACGAACAGTGGTATTGGTCCACCCACCCGCCCATACACGAACAGTGGTATTGGTCCACCCACCCGGCCATACACGAACAATGGTATTGGCCCACCCACCCGGCCATACACGAACAGTGGTATTTGTCCACCCACCCGCCCATACACGAACAGTGGCATTGGTCCACCCACCCGGCCATACACGAACAGTATCCTGTACATGTAGGAGCGGGCGGGTGGGTCAGTAGCACTGTACGTGTAGGGGCGGGCGGATG
The DNA here is from genome assembly GCA_035578905.1 of Stictocephala bisonia. Taxonomy (NCBI): domain Eukaryota; kingdom Metazoa; phylum Arthropoda; class Insecta; order Hemiptera; family Membracidae; genus Stictocephala; species Stictocephala bisonia. The sequence continues at coordinate 781,625 of JAQJVL010000283.1, forward strand.
GGTCAGTACCACTGTACGTGTATGGGCGGCCGGGTGGGTCATTGATACAAATCTAAATTGTGGTGAGCAAGTTAGAGTTTGTAATAAAATAAGTTCTGGCCGTTTTGTTTTGAAAAGGTTTGTCATACATTTTGACTTTAATATTTAAAAACTATGTTTTGCTCTAATACAATCTCACATATCCTATGGTATTGAAGTTTACAGAGAAGTTTAAAAATGTTCACCAACCTAACAAAAACCAACAAGCTTATGAACAATAGTATGAAAAGTTAGAAGATATTACGAAAACGATTATTTACAATGCACATTCTTTTTGCACTCTACCTATGAATAATAGCAGACCCCCCCACCACCACATCTTTTATTGTTTTGAACAATTAGTTTGCGTTTAACTTCAACCATTAACCGATACAGTGATATCTAATATTTATTGGTCAATGACAATAATATTGCTTCTCAGCCAACCAAACAAGTTAATCTGTAGATGCCAGTTTTTCATTTGTTTATTTTTTTTTTCGTTCGTTGTTGGTTTCAAAACCGTAGTACTTTCCACAAGAGACAGCAACAGTGAACTACAGTTAATCGATAAACCGTCTCGATTCTGAAATATTTCTATTACAATATCACTAAATGTTTTAGCATCATTGCAATGACACTAAGCCAGTACATACCGTCCTTAGTCAATTTAAAGTGAGTATTCTATTTTGATTCCAAGTAGCTAGCCCTGATGTAAACTCCCAAAATATTCGTTAAAAAAATAAAATAAAATAAACTACCTAAAAAATAAAAGATGAATTTCAATAAAATAGACTTGAATATGAGGTATGAAAATGTATAGAGACAACTGCTAATATTCAAAAATATCACACCATAAATAAATAAAAAAACTTAACATTTGGCAAACTTGAAGCCTTTGGAAAAATATTTATTTTCACGTTCTAAACTTAAAATTTGATCAAGAAATACACTACAAGGTAATGTTTCAAAACATAAATAATAACAATAAATAAACATAAATAAAAGCACATAATAAAGTTAGTAATTTCCATTATATTTAACTTAGAGTTATAACTTACAACTTTCAGATTAATGAATACTTAACACAAAATCTGAATATAAATACACGTAAATGTTAATAAACAGTGCAAATGAAAAAAATAATAAATAAACAAAAATAAATAAGATACATTCTTATTAATACTAATAGTGTATTAAAAGTTAAATTTAGAATTAATCTTTATTTCATATTTCAAAATTTAACTTTTATTCATACCCTTATCTATACTACTTAATAACAAAATCCAATTAGTCTGAATTAAAAAATTGTTGTAATTGACACTAACCTTGTAAAGTACAACAACACCGCCCATCCCAATATTTTCTCTATTTTTAATTAATTACCGTACAATATTAATCTGTTCTACAGGTGACAGGATTTCATTGTAGTTCCAGTATTGTTACACAGGTAGCACTACCGTCTGGGCGCTAAGAGCAGTAGTGGGTGGCCGGCCACTCCTGCGTTATTGTCTTCACTTTGACAGCTGATAAATTATGTACTTGCAGAAATTTACACGATAAGTACATTGTAAATGCACTTACCAGGCAGTTGTGTAGTCATTTGCACGTCCACTACTTTACTTGTAATAGATCAGCTATCGCATTATTCGTTTATAACAGTGTTTCACGCTTTGCGATCGATATCTTCATTCTACTAAAATCTGTAAACTGTGTTTTCCAACAAAAATGCAATCTTGTGTTCAAAATAGCGCTTGTCAAAGATAATTTGACTACACGAGCAGATCACTTACAAAGTAATTAGGCTAACACTAATTGTACAAATTACAAGTTAATCACAACAAATAATGTACACCTTTAAAGTACAGAAAGTACTTTAAAGTACATGTTACGATAACAGGACCCTACATTATTAATATGTCTGAATCGAGCTATATTACTAAAGTGTGTTCTCACTGACTTCTCCTTTTTAAATAAGGAAAATATTTGTTTCTTCAATGGGATACTCAGTTGATTGAAAATTATTTTTGATTATTCATCCTATATAACACTGAAGCAGCATACACTAAAACTCATTTAAGGCTTAGGTGAAGCAGTTTTGTGCATGAAGTAATCACATATACATTTGGAGCAGACATGTGAGGAAGTAGTCACATACATTTGGAGCAGACTTGTGAGGAAGTAGTCACATACATTTGGAGCAGACATGTGAGGAAGTAGTCACATAAATTTGGAGCAGACATGTGAGGAAGTAGTCACATACATTTGGAGCAGACTTGTGAGGAAGTAGTCACATACATTTGGAGCAGACTTGTGAGGAAGTAGTCACATACATTTGGAGCAGACATGTGAGGAAGTAGTCACATACATTTGGAGCAGACATGTGAGGAAGTAGTCAAATACATTTGGAGCAGACATGTGAGGAAGTAGTCAAATACATTTGGAACAGACTTGGATGGAAGCAGTCACACAGGCCTACATTTGGAGCGGTCTTGTGCGGAAGTGGTCACATACATTTGGTGCAGTCTTGGATGGAAGCAGTCATATAGGCCTACATTTGGAGCAGTCTTGTGCGAAAATAGTCACATACATTTGGTGCAGTCTTAGATGGAAGCAGTCATATAGGCCTACATTTGGAGCAGTCTTGTGCGGAAATAGTCACATACATTTGGTGCAGTCTTAGATGGAAGCAGTCATATAGGCCTACATTTGGAGCAGTCTTGTGCGGAAATAGTCACATACATTTGGAGCAGCCTTGTGCGGAAGTAGTCACATACATTTGGTGCAGTCTTGGATGGAAGCAGTCACATAGGCCTACATTTGGAGCAGTCTTGTGCGGAAGTGGTCGTCACATACATTTGGTGCAGTCTTGGATGGAAGCAGTCACATAGGCCTACATTAGGAGCAGTCTTGTGCGGAGGACCTAATTAAGATTCGTCAAATAACCAATTTCATTTGTGGCCCTATTCAGCTTAAAGGGCTGCTGGGCTGTATGAATGTTCCTCGTCCCTGAGCAGCCCTTATGCAGCTAATCGGATTAAAATTCCAAAGGGGGGTATGAATCTTTCTCAACTCCTAGCCACCAAAAGCAGGCCCATCTACCACCTAACAATTAAGCATTTTACTGTATTTGTATCACGACACATAATCCGATCCGAATCTAAAAACCAGCCTTGAGATTGCAAATTTTGAACCACCGAAAGACGAAGCTTCTTCATAGATGGATCTGAAGGCTGATAAAACTTATCATTCGAGCTAGCCTGTCAGTTTGGCTTTTACGGAAAGATCTTTCATGACGAAAAAACAGTTATTGTCGTATACGTAATAATTAGAACCAGGGTACAAACTTCATAGTAATAATGAACCTTCTCATTGAAAACCTTAGCAATCCTTCGAACCTATAACAGTTGAGTTGAGGTCGTCCTGAGTTAGGCCCACACATTTGCTAAAGTCAGAATATCTTTTGAGAAGTTTTTATTTTATTTGTTATTATATCAATACGATGACCATCCGTCTTATATTTGCGTAGAAAAGGGTGTCTATACTTTCACCTTTTCTCCTATTCATTTTTTATATTCTTCCCAAATTGTTCTTCTTCCCCCATATATATTAGACAGAGTAAAAATGCTGTATCTCTTTTCCTTGGGCTCCATGGTGAGGAGATAGAGGTAGCCAATTAAGACAGGTTTGGTTTAATTTTCAGTACCTTACTGATTCATGTTCACAAATAAGATGCCGGTAAAATGTCCTATTTTGAAGCGAATTCGAGTAATTTACTGACCATAAATAGAAAATTCTTCATAATTATCACGCATTCAGTTGGAACAATTTATGGCCATCCTTGTTTAGAATTTCCCTCAATTAGTCTCCGATGATTGATGCGTGCTCCGAAGTCCTCAGGACAGGTTTCCTTCAATTGCTTCTACGCTGAAGCACCCCTTCGTCTGTATCCCGTCATCTTTATTGTAGGAGCACTTCAAGCATTTCCTCATATTAGTGACGAAGTCCTTTTCGTTCGGCCGGAAGTCAAACTGCAAGTCACAAAAATAGCGTCCCACCAAATGCGATATTAGTTCTCATTTTTAATGTTTCTGGGCTAAGAGGTGAAATTTTCCCATCATTCTACTTTATGTATTTGTACTACCAAGGGCTTTCGTGGATTTTATATTATATTTGTCTCACATAAGCTAAGGATTCATTTCTCAGATAATATGTTTGCCACTGCTGACTGAGGTACAGATTTGATGGGTCTCTTACAAACTGACTGATTGCCTATAATTATAATGTTTGAGTCAACGATTCATTTCTCAGATAATATGTTTGCCACTGCTGACTGAGGTACAGATTTGATGGGTCTCTTACAAACTGACTGATTGCCTATAATTATAATGTTTGAGTCAACGATTCATTTCTCAGATAATATGTTTGCCACTGCTGACTGAGGTACAGATTTGATGGGTCTCTTACAAACTGACTGATTGCCTATAATTATAATGTTTGAGTCAACGATTCATTTCTCAGATAATATGTTTGCCACTGCTGACTGAGGTACAGATTTGATGGGTCTCTTACAAACTGACTGATTGCCTATAATTATAATGTTTGAGTCAACGATTCATTTCTCAGATAATATGTTTGCCACTGCTGACTGAGGTACATATTTGATGGGTCTCTTACAAACTGACTGATTGCCTATAATTATAATGTTTGAGTCAACGATTCATTTCTCAGATAATATGTTTGCCACTGCTGACTGAGGTGCAGATTTGATGGGTCTCTTACAAACTGACTGATTGCCTATAATTATACTGTATGAGTCAACGATTCATTTCTCAGATAATATGTTTGCCACTGCTGACTGAGGTACAGATTTGATGGGTCTCTTACAAACTGACTGATTGCCTATAATTATAATGTTCGAGTCAACGATTTATTTCTCAGATAATATGTTTGCCACTGCTGACTGAGGTACCGATTTGATGGGTCTCTTACAAACTGACTGATTGCCTATAATTATAATGTTTGAGTCAACGATTCATTTCTCAGATAATATGTTTGCCACTGCTGACTCAGGTACAGATTTGATGGGTCTCTTACAAACTGACTGATTGCCTATAATTATAATGTTTGAGTCAACGATTCATTTCTCAGATAATATGTTTGCCACTGCTGACTGAGGTACAGATTTGATGGGTCTCTTACAAACTGATTGATTGCCTATAATTATAATGTTTGAGTCAACGCTTTATTGAGTGTAACTGAAAGTGTGATATTGAAACCTGTTGACTCTTTTAGAAATTATTGTGACATCCTGCCGGCACGAATCTATTTTTCCTTAAGTTTCCACAGATTTTCTCAAGTCAAGCAAAATGAATCTTAACCGTTTTAGTGTTAGTCATAAGGACTAAGGCTTTAATGTTAGTTCTTTAAAATGTTTAAAAATTAGCCAATTTTACGAAAAAAGTTTGAAAATCTTGAACAAATGCTAATGTTGATTGATTTTGGTTTTTTTCCAATTGGCTGATTCTACATTACAATAACTTCAAAAATGACATATTTATGGGAAAAACACATAGGCCCTACAATATAGCCGTAACGGTTGCAGATGTGGGTGTTCTGGGAGTCAAAGGCCAATAACTGTAGACATGCCAAAAAACGATCAGCTGATTTCTATTCAGGTCAAATGCAAATCAGATGTGTAAATAAAAACAGCTGATTGCCGAGTGAGTCAGTCGCAGTACATATGACACGCAGATGCTTTAACTACTTGTTTTAACTAGATTTAAATATAAACTTTAACAAAGTTGTAACATCTTTAATTTAAATGATAAATTTTACTGTAAAATTAATGAAAATATGACGAGGTGAATATATTATCGTTAACATTCTAATAGGCCTACTCTTGATCAGTAAATGGAGAGAAGCTATGTTTCAATTTATAATATTGTACAAATAACTGGAAGGGAAGTTCAAAAAGGATTTCCCTCAAAAGTAATGAGAAGAAGAAGCCACACTGGGGAGGGGGTTAGCCAATAAGGACGCAGGACACGATAAATTGTAAACGGAGGAACGAATTGAGGCAGTTTCCCCTCTCTAAATATTTTTAAATTACCATCTTTCCTGGAAAAGAACAGTTTGAATTTCCTGGCACAAGATTAATCACGGAAACCTGTAATCACGAATTATTGTTCTGAGGTAAACCACTCAAAGGCTTACGCGAAAAAGTTCCCTGGTGGAAAGTTCTTGTTCTTTAGTAAACACAATAAAGTTGAGTTTGTTATAGTTTCTCCAGAACTAATTTGTTCCGTTAATCTTCTTAGGATTATGTATAATGAATTGGTAAATACTATCATTTTATCTGTCTGATGACATGATCTGACTCTACATTACAAATATTTTTAATTTATTATAAAGCTATCGTAATAATATTTAATTTGTTATACAATTTTTAAAAATCTGTTATGAAATAAAGTTGATAATAGCACAAGACCGTCTTGATTTAGGTCTTACAGTTGTTATTTAATTAACAAATTTATTAAAATTCATGGTTTTAGCCACGGAACCGTGTATATGACTAAAATGGTACAACAAATGTCTATCAGTTCCGAAGAAATGTACATGTTAACAACATGTTTCGGAATAAAAATTCCATCCTCAGGTCATTAAAAAAACGTGGTTTTAGCTCTGGCTGGATTGTCGAGTATATATAACACAGGGTTGTCTGTCTGCTACCCCGGTGGGCCTACCAACGTTCGTATTCGTATTTCTCTTTGTTAATTTATTATTTGTGGTATGTGTAATGTGTGTTATATACGATCGACAATCCAGCCGGAGCTAAAACCACGTTTTTTTAATGACCTGAAGATGAAATTTTTATTCCGAAACATGTTGTCAACAAATTCATAGTGAGCATCGCACATAACCAACCATTATATTATATCAAGGGATATATAACCACCCAACTTTTTGGGTTAAGTTACTCAGGAACAAAAACCCAAAAAGTGCATAGGCTCGTCGGATAAAAGCTATACTTGATTTAATGAACATTCCAACTTGACATGAGTGCGCCTAGTGGCGTTTAAGTGAAGCTCTGACGCGCGGTGTTGTCAAAAGCACATTGGGTCTGGCAATCGATAACAATATGTAAACAATAAATTTGTACAAGACAATATCAACAATAAGAAACTCTGTGATCATGAAATGTTTACTCACACACAATCTCACATATTCAAAAGTATCTATTCTTTTCTATTAAATTACTCTGAACTGAACGTTTTTGTTTTAACAATCCATGAAAGTATTCGGTCGACCTTCTAAAAAACATAGATTACTAATAAGTTAAGCGCGTTCCACGAAAAATAGATAGCTTAAGTAAGCTAGAAACACTTAGAAAACCGAAATAACACATGAACCATACTTTCATGATTGTTGAGAATCTCAAGAACTGAGGATCCTCTAAGAGCACAGAGTAGACAACCAACCAGAAATAGGCAATAATTTCAACTAAAAATAGAGCGATTTATCTTGAATGTATTCTTTTGTTTACTGGGTTTTTAACTAATTTAATTGCATCACATTTCATAGAACTAAATTTCGTAAAACCGCACACCTCGATCTTTTGTTTTTACAAATGATTTTGTGTTACTGGCTATCAAGAACATATACACAGAATACTTTGTCATATTACCATATTTATCTTTAAGAATATTCATAGAGACTCTTTCCTATGAAATATCATCTTGTGTGCTCACTTAATTAATATATTCGCAGAATTGTACTGTAAGCTACTGTGTAATATCATTGATTTAATATTTACGCAGATAGATTGTTCATCAATGTTAAATTTGATGTTCTAACTATGAGCTGTTTTTAGCTCCATTAGTGGAGCGCTAGTGTAGTCCCATTCCCATTTAACGCTGTTTAAACCAGCAATAGTGGCAGATCGAACGAAATCCAAAGCGTGATGACCGAGTAACTTGAAGCAGACCTAGATACATCCATTTACTTCAACGAGTAGTATTTTCGCAAGAAAAATTAAGGGTGAAAAACGATGATGTAACAACTGGTACAGCGGCACAATATGGGGATGTTGCTTAATGTAGCTCCCCTCACATTTGCCAACAGGGTGTGCTGCAATTCCCCCACCCCGTGACCCTGGGGGTGCGGGGAGGGGGTGGCGGATCGATCTCAACCCTCACCTACTGACCTACACCACAAACCCACCTAGCTAACGAGTGCCGTATAAAACTAATGGTCACGCACCATCAAGGTTACATACGTGGTCATTTGACTAAAGAAATTAGTTTAATTATGCAATTGTATAGGTTCACATGATATATGATTTATCAACTAAAATTATAAGACATTTTTTAAATGAATTAAATGTATTTATACATTATTAGGCCTACTTGTAAGGGGGCCATTTCACCAAAGCATAGGTTTCTATTTCAATGATTCGGTCCGTTATAGCGACCGCAACACCGTTTCAACTGTATCACAACACTTGAAACGTCATTTGATAGTCGAAGAACTGAAGTGGACCATAACTTGATTTTCGTACAAAATTGAGTATTTTTTAAATTTTGTCACAGATAACTAACTCTACCCAAATAGCTCAAACTATACGAAAAAAGCGTACGTGCTGTTTAAGGAGTATGTCGGCAATACGCACTGTACGACCGTGAATTTAGGATGCGACGTTGCAGAATTGAACAAGTATTAAGCCTCAATTATTATTATTATTTTCAGCTGATATTTATTATTGTAATATTAGTTTTAAATATGGTTAGTTGAATGAGTTCAATCTGGCAACGCCGCCCAGTTGACAGCCGCTTAAAGCGGACAGTTGACACACTACGAAAAATGTGTTAAAACTCTTTAGTTCGGGATTGAGCTATCTGGGTAGAGTTAGTTATCTGTGGTTAAATGCTTAACGATTATTGTTCCACTAGATTGGACTTTTAATAATCAAACCGTGTTCAGTATGGCTGAATACAAATCTTTAATAAGTGAAAAGAGATGGGGATACAGTCCGACTTCCTGTAGCAGACGAACCGAGCTTAGCGCGGCTGCCGATATGAAGCGCTGGTGTAGAATTTTTGCTACCTACCCCTCTCCAAACCCAATACACCTGTCCCCCATTTTCTTACTCTCTCATTTTCACTGCAATTTGTAATCTCCCCTCTCTAGTGTCGGCCGCGCTGCCCTCTCTGTCATTCTCTATCTCCCCTCTCTCTAGTGTCGGCTGCGCTGCCCTCTCTGTCATTCTCTATCTCCCCTCTCTCTAGTGTCGGCCGCGCTGCCCTCTCTGTCATTCTCTATCTCCCCTCTCTCTAGTGTCGGCTGCGCTGCCCTCTCTGTCATTCTCTATCTCCCCTCTCTCTAGTGTCGGCCGCACTGCCCTCTCTGTCATTCTCTATCTCCCCTCTCTCTAGTGTCGGCCGCGCTGCCCTCTCTGTCATTCTCTATCTCCCCTCTCTCTAGTGTCGGCTGCGCTGCCCTCTCTGTCATTCTCTGTCTCCCCTCTCTCTAGTGTCAGCCGCGCTGCCCTCTCTGTCATTCTCTGTCTCCCCTCTCTCTAGTGTCGGCCGCGCTGCCCTCTCTGTCATTCTCTGTCTCCCCTCTCTCTAGTGTCGGCCGCGCTGCCCTCTCTGTCATTCTCTGTCTCCCCTCTCTCTAGTGTCGGCCGCGCTGCCCTCTCTGTCATTCTCTGTCTCCCCTCTCTCTAGTGTCGGCCGCGCTGCCCTCTCTGTCATTCTCTGTCTCCCCTCTCTCTAGTGTCGGCCGCGCTGCCCTCTCTGTCATTCTCTGTCTCCCCTCTCTCTAGTGTCGGCCGCGCTGCCCTCTCTGTCATTCTCTGTCTCCCCTCTCTCTAGTGTCGGCCGCGCTGCCCTCTCTGTCATTCTATGTCTCCCCTCTCTCTAGTGTCGGCCGCGCTGCCCTCTCTGTCATTCTCTATCTCCCCTCTCTCTAGTGTCGGCCGCGCTGCCCTCTCTGTCATTCTCTGTCTCCCCTCTCTCTAGTGTCGGCCGCGCTGCCCTCTCTGTCATTCTCTATCTCCCCTCTCTCTAGTGTCGGCCGCGCTGCCCTCTCTGTCATTCCCTATCTCCCCTTTCTCTAGTGTCGGCCGCGCTGCCCTCTCTGTCATTCTCTATCTCCCCTCTCTCTAGTGTCGGCCGCGCTGCCCTCTCTGTCATTCTCTGTCTCCCCTCTCTCTAGTGTCGGCCGCGCTGCCCTCTCTGTCATTCTCTGTCTCCCCTCTCTCTAGTGTCGGCCGCGCTGCCCTCTCTGTCATTCTCTATCTCCCCTCTCTCTAGTGTCGGCCGCGCTGCCCTCTCTGTCATTCTCTATCTCCCCTCTCTCTAGTGTCGGCCGCGCTGCCCTCTCTGTCATTCTCTGTCTCCCCTCTCTCTAGTGTCGGCTGCGCTGCCCTCTCTGTCATTCTCTGTCTCCCCTCTCTCTAGTGTCGGCTGCGCTGCCCTCTCTGTCATTCTCTGTCTCCCCTCTCTCTAGTGTCGGCTGCGCTGCCCTCTCTGTCATTCTCTATCTCCCCTCTCTCTAGTGTCGGCTGCGCTGCCCTCTCTGTCATTCTCTATCTCCCCTCTCTCTAGTGTCGGCCGCGCTGCCCTCTCTGTCATTCTCTATCTCCCCTCTCTCTAGTGTCGGCCGCGCTGCCCTCTCTGTCATTCTCTATCTCCACTCTCTCTAGTGTCGGCCGCGCTGCCCTCTCTGTCATTCTCTATCTCCCCTCTCTCTAGTGTCGGCCGCGCTGCCCTCTCTGTCATTCTCTATCTCCCCTCTCTCTAGTGTCGGCCGCGCTGCCCTCTCTGTCATTCTCTATCTCCCCTCTCTCTAGTGTCGGCCGCGCTGCCCTCTCTGTCATTCTCTATCTCCCCTCTCTCTAGTGTCGGCCGCGCTGCCCTCTCTGTCATTCTCTATCTCCCCTCTCTCTAGTGTCGGCCGCGCTGCCCTCTCTGTCATTCTCTATCTCCCCTCTCTCTAGTGTCGGCCGCGCTGCCCTCTCTGTCATTCTCTATCTCCCCTCTCTCTAGTGTCGGCCGCGCTGCCCTCTCTGTCATTCTCTATCTCCCCTCTCTCTAGTGTCGGCCGCGCTGCCCTCTCTGTCATTCTCTATCTCCCCTCTCTCTAGTGTCGGCCGCGCTGCCCTCTCTGTCATTCTCTATCTCCCCTCTCTCTAGTGTCGGCCGCGCTGCCCTCTCTGTCATTCTCTATCTCCCCTCTCTCTAGTGTCGGCCGCGCTGCCCTCTCTGTCATTCTCTATCTCCCCTCTCTCTAGTGTCGGCTGCGCTGCCCTCTCTGTCATTCTCTATCTCACTCACACTCGAGACTGCCGCTCCAAAAGCTCCGACCTAGCGGTAGCGGCCGTGCCAAGATAGCAACATTATTTATTGAAAAGTTACTTTCTTTTCACAATAACCCCTGAGGCAATAAATTCCCTGACATTCCACCTCAAACATTCAATAGTCATGGGTCGATCAGTCTAGTAACGCCATCTACAACCTTATAACGGCACTTACACGTGTAAGTAATGAGAGTTGTAGGCCCTACATGTCTTTCATTTAGAATTAGTAGCCCCATTCTTTGCAGCCACTCTGCAGATCTCCCCGGTACTTTACGGCGTCAACTCGCTGACCAGACTGGTCTACAAGTGTACTTCCTGCCATTCATTTCAGGTTTCACCCAATAACACTACATTCCTACATCCGGTCCGGCGTTACAACAAACACCGTGGTTAAGCCGACTTCCGGCCTAGTGAATCCCGTCGTTTGGATTGTGGCCTGGATAGAAACGAGCAACACCAAAGCAGTTTCCGTTTATCTGATATAGTAAATTATCAGATTTTCACTAAAAATATGTACATCGATATGTACAACAAAACAAGTCGGCAATTTGACGTGGAGAAGACTGTTTGTAAACAGGAGGTTATTTTCTTTTGGCTGTTGTGGGCAGTCCCATTTTTATTCCATGCAAAAAGTTAAATTTTCAAACGAGAGACGTATTCACAATTGTATAGCGTCAGCTTACTTCTCCGTTCGGCATACCGGTATTTAATTGAAATATAATTGTTAATACAGTATGTACAAATTTATTTTAAATAATGCACGGTTCACATATTTTTTTTAGAACGATATGTAACCTTATAACTATATTTTGTTTAGCAACAATATGTATAAAGTGCTAAACATTTTGCAGAACTTAAAATGGTCCTAAAATAACATTTTAATGGCAATGCTTTTACAAACAAAATAAATATTTATCTATTTAATTATTTTTGTTAATTTCTTACATTCGATATATCTTGCTGTTAAACTACTTTTCAGCAAAATATATAAAACATAAAATAGAAAACCTTAATTAGCAGTTTTTAGTGTTTTTGAGTTCTCAATATTAACTTGTTGTAAAGAGTAGTGTAGATGAATTATAACAATTTATATTGTTGTTCTTTTACAAGTAGTACGATATATTTAAAATTCCTTTTTTAAGTGTAAAAAAGCATACATTCAAAATATACACCTTCAGATGGTTTTTTTTACTTTTGTTACATTAAAAAAAAAAACCTGAGCAATAGTTAAATCTCAATGTTTCCGTGTTCTTTAACAAGGAAACAAGAAAAATATAAATGTTTGGTGATTTTTATTCCCCGAGACCCTACATTTTTTAACATTTCAAGTTGCACAAAACACCGTCAACAAAGCGGTGCCTAATTGGGAGAGCTAGAGAGTTGTTTTAGTTAACCGAATAATGAAGAGTTTTTAAAACAACTGAAGCTTTTTCACGCACAAACATCGTTGAAATGTTTCTGTCAGTGTAGGCTACTATAGTTACTGTAGTCCAGAATATAAACATCGGTTATCGGTGCGGAACACGAGTACAAACTAAAAGTATTTATGGACCTAGAGCACATACTTTATTCTTTTTTATCACTTTATGACTTTTTCTCGAACATTTATTTTTAAATTCGTCACATTATGAACGAAAGTAAAATAGTATATTAGAACTTTAAATTTAAAAATTCTTTAAAAAATAAAAAAAAATTAACGACAAACAAAAATTCCCATATTTACTAGGGGACACTCCTGTGCACTTCACATGCCAAACACGTCACTCCCGTTCTCGGCTAGTGACTTGACTACAGTTATAAGTAGTTAAATTGTATTAAGTAAAATCATAATGTGTAATTTTATTTACAGTAACACAATCACAGCACTTAAGTTGCAAACTATAAGTTAAAAATTAAAACCAATATTATTTAACCTATTCAAACGTTTTCATATAATTTATTTAATTTAACAGCTAATGATTATTAGATAAATAAAATAACTCCGTTAGATTACCACTGAAATTGGAGCAGATCCCCACAGTCGGACGCGAATAAAGCCACTCCTGGGAAAAATACATAACTTCCCAAAGTCTTATGACTATCGAAACAATGGGTAGTAATGTATAAATGACGCACAGAGAATAAACATTTCCTCTTTTATACAGAATGAAATTTCGACAGACTCAGAATCTATCAAACTTACTCTCTCAAAGAGTAATACAGATCCATACTATTCTCAACATTATAAACATCATTATTTACATTCCAACAGCTGTTACTTTTTGACTAATTTAGATTTCTCTCCGCGTTATTGTTTTGGCCGAAAAACGACCTCCGAAGGCTTCCCGGGCCTTTAATGGTGAAATATTGAACAATAAAAACCTTATTGCACAACTACGTTTTTGACACCTCAATTGTTAAAACTGATCAATAAAAAAGGAAGGAGTTGCGCTAGCAAAAAAGGAAGGAGTTGCGCTAGCAAAAAAGGAAGGAGTTGCGCTAGCAAAAAAGGAAGGAGTTGCGCTAGCAAAAAAGGAAGGAGTTGCGCTAGCAAAAAAGGAAGGAGTTGCGCTAGCAAAAAAGGAAGGAGTTGCGCTAGCAAAAAAGAAGCTTCACGTTTATATAAATGATGTACAAAGAATTTAAAAAAATGAGTGGTTTACTAATCACGTGTCAGAAGAAAAAAAAGTGTAGCCAACATAATTAAAATGGCCTACACCAATTGAGCGATAACTACATTAATAAAGCAAAAAGGTTTCGTTTATTTATTATTATATTATTAATTGCGAATACACGTCCCGATAGAAAGAATGACCTAGAGAGACAGTCGGGTTTGGGTATCAGTGGATCAAACATTCCGGCCGTAAACAATCTTTGATGTCGGTGATAAACAACAACAACATACAGACAGACGGACGAGGTTGTTGACGCGAGGACAAACAAACATCGCTCAAGCAGATGACTTTACAATGTGTTCACATTCTCAGGCTGGGCTGGCAATTACATTTTTCAGACGCTGGAAGAAAAATTGTCTGTGAGAAGAAAAAGAACTGAGCGATACAGCACAATATTTTGTGCAGTGTTTTAAGTAAACCCACGAGGGAGGGACAGACTGAACCTGAAGACAATAAACCTGCACTAAGCCAATATATACCTCCTCTGTTCGATAAATTTCAATTTAAACAATACTTAAGAAAACAAATCATCAGATAATAAGTCAGGCGGTGATTATGCACTTTCTATATGCTTATGAAAATATGATGTCTTGTTGAAAATTAGGAAAAATTTGAGTTAATATTAACAGTTGCAGTGGTGTTTTTGAAAAACGGAAAACTCGTTTTTTTTAACTTTTCCCCGTTAGTTTTCATTTTACGTTTTTGTTATTCTGAACACAAAATACATAAGTAGTTTTTTTAATTAATTTACAGTTTCGTCAGAGTAAAAATCTTTTTACTTACCTAACCAAACCTAACTAATCCTGACCAAACCTAACCTAACCAATCCTAACCTAACCAAACCTAACCAATCCTATAAACCTAAATATGCTCAACAATAAATCAAAATGTCCGTTAAATTCAGGTAATCTTGTTCCTCCGTTGAAAATATAGGCAAGTTCCTCATTGGGGTTAGTCGTTGCTTGTATCAACGATTATAAATATAAGTACAAGAGGATAGTTCATTGTATGCTAGTTATATTTACATAATGGAGTTAAAAAATTTTTTTATTTTATTTGGGAAGTGGAGACTACTGTAACATTTTAAATACATTTTGTTCATTTTCTTATATTAGTGATTTTGTGTGTATTTATCAGTGCACATCATTTTTTCATTTAAATGTGTTTGCTATGTAAAATTTTACTTTAAGAGCCAACAAACTTTATTCATAAAAGAGAAGAATTATGTGAGTAACAGACTGCCATAGTACCTCTTTTTATTAAAAGTAAATTTGTGCCTCTAATCAGGCATTGCCTGAGAGGACCTATTCATTTCTATTTATTTTATCCACATAATCAAGGATTTAAACTATTAAAGTAACAATAAAAATACATTGTGTAGTTTCTCAAGGTCAGTAGCACAGAAGTCATGTATGGTATTCTTTATTATAAACAGGTGTTTGGAGTATGTGTTTTTTAGTTTAACTGTAAAATATGTTATGTTATTTATTATTTGTTATTACTTCTGTAAATATTGTATCACTTTTGTATTGATGTGTTTTGTATGTATGCTGTGAATGGAATAAATAAATTATTATTATTAAAAAAAATCTTTAATCTTTGCTTTTTTATTATCAGCGTATGCAATTTACCAAGGAAATAGTATTTCCTTGATACATATAGAAATTTTAGTGTAGACTAAAATAGTTTTAAAATTCATGTTCAGCGTAAAATAATATATATATAAACTCACGGAAAATCACCCAAAATAGCATTTATATAATAAAAAAAAGATTTCCAATAAAATAGTTTTTTTTAGTATAAAACGAGCTATTCATGGTATAAAACTATTTCCTAAAATAATGTAGATCTGATTGTTCTAACCACAGCATCTAGTAAGTGACTAAATTCTATACAAGCTTTATATTAAACCTCAATACAAAGTGAGATGTTTATAAAATATTGAAACAGAAATATTATACAAATATAAATAATATTAAAACCGTAAGCAAAATACAGTGCATATTAAAAATTATTAATTTTTAAATACAGGTAGCGGTGCACAAATTATGAATAATTGTGTATAATATTATGTATTATTTTAAATTATAAATCCAATAAGTTGTGTTTGCTTCACTGTATTTGGAACAAACTACGGTGAAAAAAACTTAAATAAGGGCTAAACTACTGTCGATGCAAAATTTATATGCACCCGAGTTTGAAAGTTGTTTATTAAGAAAATAAGAAGCCTATAAAAATTCCAGTCACACCATTGTTTACCCCGTATAATTTTACGTTATATTATGTACATTTTGAAATGATATTGCAACTTTTAATAATTGTTTTACTAATTGGAACTAAACAAGTACCGGAATATTAACTAGTTTCCAATGTGCGTTAACCCAAAACCCCATGAATTTATTGCATTTGTATTTTAATACGATGTTATCAAGAATGTCTATATAAATTTCATAATTTT
The DNA here is from genome assembly GCA_035578905.1 of Stictocephala bisonia. Taxonomy (NCBI): domain Eukaryota; kingdom Metazoa; phylum Arthropoda; class Insecta; order Hemiptera; family Membracidae; genus Stictocephala; species Stictocephala bisonia. The sequence goes on from JAQJVL010000283.1 coordinate 798,114, forward strand.
TACTTTTAAAGAAAAAAAATAATTTTACGAACTGTAGAAGACAAGGACGTGTTGTTTTAGGAAATTGATAAGAACTTATTTTCTTTAAAATTTAAATTCTGAAATTTAAAAACGTATACAAAAAAGCCTATAAATCAAGTGTAAAGTTGATGCACAGAGAAAACTAGTTAAAATTCCAGTACTCTTTTGTTCCAACTACAATAAAAATTATTAATAATACAATTTTTTATATGCACATTTCGTAACGTACAATCAAACTAGAAGAACAATGGTGTGATTGGATTTTTCAACGGTTTCTTAGTTTTTTATTAAACAACCTTAAAACTCGGGTACACATAATTTATGCGTCGACAGTAATATAATAAACTTACAGTTTGTTATGTCACGAAATATGAGAAAACTATAAAGGAAAAAGTCTTACATTTACAAACTCTTTTAGTATGTCGCACTGTACAGTAATACAGAGGCTGACGTACACATACAATAGTACGCCACTGTATTGGCAAGTCTGATGTTATGGTAGGAGAAAGGTATGTAAATATCACATCCACTGCAATACAGCCTTGATATTATGGTAAAAAAAAACTTCATAAAAAGGACTCTGTATAATAAATGAGGACGACAATTACTTCTTAAAAACAAATTATAAAATATTACTAGAAACACTTTCTATATCATAAGTTTGGCATTGTGTTGAACGACATAAACGACATAAATACTGGCTTAGTCTAATTCCAATTAATTACCAATTAGATGAAATAAATATTAGTTCGTAATATAAAATAAAAGTAGGCACAGTACTTTTCCAAATTTAATTCACCTAAAATTTTAGAATAATCGAAGCGTACATGGTTCTTTTCATCTTCAAAAAGAGGTAACCTGGTAAGAGCCATTTTATGGAGGCCTGGCAGGGAAGAACTTAAAATTAACGCTTCTGGGGCAGAGGTGAGCGGGGAGCGAGGGTCAAATAATCGCAGGCGAGACGAGGGGGTGCAATAGCCAGATGTCGGGATTACAGGGTTTATTTGTGGAACTGGGGGGAGAGGAGAGGGTCTGTGCATTTATAGGGAATATCTTCCTCTTTGGGAAAATGTTCCATTTGCAATGTTTACAGACAGATTTAGAGAATGAAAGGAGCAATGTTTGTGAACTTAGTTGTGTGAATAGGAAAGTAAAAGTGTACCACTCTTGACGGGAAAATCAGACGGACAGACTTTTGAATATTTTTCAATAAGTACCTAACCACTCTTTCAACAAATTGGTGACAAATTTCTCACGAAACAATTGAAAGTAATTTGAAAACTGTCGCCCAGAAAAAAAATTGAGCACATTACAACGATTGTTTTAATATAAACAATAATAAAGGGTACAACAAAACATCATTACTGTAAGTGTAGTAATGAAGGCATGTCTTGTAAGCAACATGTTCAATGTTGATGGTTCATTAAAGTTCTACTACATAACATATATTCATTACACCATATAAACAAACTGTGCAATACTTGGCTTTGCAAAACTATCTTATTGCTATAAAATATTATGGAACAAAACAGGTCATGTCTATAACTAGACCAGGTATACAACAAGACAAATGAATGTGTCTTGTCATGTGGATTGTCGAAGAATTACTGAATAGTTGTTTAGGGGCTGTTTCCAGTAAAATTAGATCGTTTAAATGAGAGCAACAATTGAAGTGTACAGTATTTGAAAGTTTTACTCTTATTTTTGGTGACTATTGTTAAAAATTTAAAAACCTTTTCCTGATTCCTAATGAGCTATCACGTTGATCACTATCTGAACAGAAGTGCAGTTACACCAGTAATAATTTAATTTCCATTTCAAATTCATCTATCTCCCAGTCAGAAAAAGTACAAAAATATACTGGTTCAATTTTCAAAACTTCCCTCTCCGAGGGTTAGCAAACTTCATTTCAATGCAAGACGAGGAATACAAATTGACGAACATAAAATAAATATTAAAATTCAAAAAGAAGAAAAATGAATCTGTCAAGTCTTATGGAATTGTCAAAGAATTACGGAAGAAATCTACAAAAAGCGATTAGCGGTCTTGTATCTGGAAAGTTCCAGAGATGTCTGTTAAAAGCGGTTTTTTTCTGCCGAAGGTGGATTTAAAAAATGTCCAACTATCATTACATGTGTGAATGATTTCAGATGAAGACAGAACTGATCGCAAGCGCCAAAAAACAGTATACAAATTTGTCAATTACGGTGATAATAAAAAAATAATATCCAGCGTGACAATATCTTTGTAAATGAATAAGGCACCTCAAATTCAGTACTTGATGAATAAAAAAAAAAAAATAAATAAAATAAATAGAAAATGGAAGGAAACATAAGTTTCTATATTATAAATAACGATCTCTTGTTAAGTATCTATATCTTTTTATCATTGTTTATACACTTTATGTCAAGTTACTATGTCGTTTTATAACATGCATCTATTGCGTCTAATATCACGTCTCTGTATTGTCTTCTGTCATGTACCTATGTCATCATACTAAATATCTATGTCGTTTTACCAAAGATACTTATCTCGTCTTATACTAAATATTTATGTCGTCTTACCAATGATACTTATCTCATCTTATACTAAATATTTATGTTGTCTTCTAAAGATATCTATCTCGCCTTATACTAAATATCTATGTCGTCTTACCAAAGACATATATCTCGTCTTTACTAAATAACTATGTCGTATTACCAAAGATACCTACTATCTTATCTGATACTAAATATCTATGTCGTCTTACCAAAGATACCTATCTCATCTTGTACTAAATATCTAAGTTGTCTTACTAAAGATATCTATCTCGCCTTACACTAAATATCTATGTCGTCTTACCAAAGATACCTATATCATCTTATACTAAATATCTATGTCGTCTTACCAAAGGTACTATCATCTTATACTAAATATCTATGTCGTCTTACCAAAGATACATATCTTATCTTATGTTAAGTATCTATCTCATCTTATGCCATGTATCTATCTCATATTATACCAAATATCTATGTCGTCTTATTTACGCACCTATCTAATCTAATGTCAAGTATCTATATCGTCTTACTGTATTTGTCCAATATGGTGTCAAATAGGTCATTAGATGTTAAAATGTTATAAACCAATCACTTTTGTGACAAGTTGACTAAGTCAAAAAATTCCCCAAAATTTCCCTCTTTTAAAAACAAGATCAAACTAAGTAGTTTTGCTTGCTTGTATTTTAACTATTGCCATTATATTCTCCTAAGTAGGCCTTAGAGTTGAACAAGAACACGTTACGACCGTATCGATGCTGGTCGTGTAACGTCTCACCTAGTGTGGTTACATTAATTTAATTTATTTATTTAATTTGATAAAAATTTATTTTAATTAGAATTATTACTCTTAAATGATCTCAGGGTTTAAATGTGGGTAATTCGGTGGAGCTGTATAATACAATAAATCAAGACTGTTTTTATTAAGTTATTTTATTAACATTCTTCTTTTTAAATTTACTTTCTCTATTTCATTTAAATAATATGACAATAAACATTTGAATTTACTTAATTTTATTAACAAAATTATTTTGGAAACTATAATTTGAAACTTAGCTTATTGCTAGAACTTATCTGATGGTGCTATTTTGTTATAGGTGAAAGTCAGCACGAATCTCTGTATCTGTCGATTCTTCTTTAATTAAAATATTCAACACCGCACGCACATTAGATATTTATAAGAAAAACTTTTCTTTAAAGCACCAGACTGCATTTAAATTTTAACAAGTTTACTATTTAGTGTAGTTGCTGCCATGCGGTCGGTCTCAGGAGTTCCGCCGATGAAGACATCTTGCCCGTCTTTCTTCTGTGGCGGAGGATTTTCAAATGGGGCGAGGCATATCTCTAAACCGTCGAGCTTGGGTCTCCCCTCTCCTACTCTCCCATCCGTTACAACCAGTCGTTTGGTTTAGAGAGTTCCAAAAAAAATCGTCTGCACCACCGTCCGGTGCTGCTATCATCGATTCTTCTCTGCACTAAGCGTATTATTTGAATGTATCTACTGCGTTGTCAACTGATGCCTCCCCTCCTTGTTTACTAAAAGGAATCGCCTACCAAGAATTCATATTGAAAACAGATGGCACACCCTTTTTCAGACAACAAAGGAAAGAATGTTGTTTATGGCTTCAGACGTCTGTTTGGGACAGATATTTCTGCTTGCTTTTCTATCTGGCTGGTTATTTACTTACCACGATTCTCGAATATAATTTGAACATTCATTAATTATTTTAATTAAATATATTCCTTTTCTCAATAAAACAATTTAATATTTATTTTATTTAATTAATTTACTCGTCAATTTGGTGGACCTGTTACAGTACCCCCCCGATTTTTTGCGATGTGCGGTTAGCGCGAGTCAAAAAATCTAACTCTCAACAAGTTTCGCCAAATTGTCGGTTGTTATTCAGATAAGTTCTAGCTTTACTATATTGAATACCTCTAGAATGGGCTAAATCTATCAATTAGTATAAAATACAATACCAAATTACATTTGACACATTATGTAAACAACAAATCATAATTCTTTCTTAAATGCTAAAAAAAAATCAATGACTCATTAAGAAGTCATTTAAATCATTAATAAAAGTCAATAAATCCCTAATTCATGTACAATCATCTATTAAAAGTTAATAATTCATAAATCAAAGAATCAATACATCATAAGATCATATCGATCATCAATCAAACATCAATACATCATCAAAAATCATACAAGTCCTTAGTCAAATCAACGAATCATTGCATAATATACAATCATCAATCAAAAATCCACAGGTCATATATCAAAATCAATAAAACACAAATCAACAATCAATCAGTCATAAATCAAAAATTAATAAATCATCAACTCGTATACAATCATCAAAAATCAATACATCACCGAGTCATATACAATTATTAATCATAATCAATAAATCATACAACTCATAAATCAAAAATCCATAAGTCATAAATCAAAATCAACAGCTCATCAAGTCATATACAGTCACTAATCACAATCAGTAAATCATACATCATATAAATTATCAATCAAAAATCATACAGATCCGAACTCAAAAATCAATAAATCATCAAATCATAATAAACCATCACTCATTAAGTTAATACATCATCAAATTCTTACACAAATCATTAAATCGACAAATTATCAAATTCTTACACACATCATCCATCATTACACAAATAATCAATCCTTAAATTAATAAATCATCAAATCCCTACATAACTCATCAACATTAAATTAAAATTATTAATCATTAAGTTAATGAATCATCAAATCTTTACATCAATCATCAATCACTATGTCAATTCCTTACCAAATTTTCACACAAATCATCAATCCTTAAATAAATCATCAATCATCAAGTTAACAAATCATTAATTATTAAGTTAATGGGTTATTAACACTTCATACACATTATTAATCATCAAATCAGTTTTCAAATCTTATTAATTTCCATCTATAGAAAAACAATTTAATTTGTACATTATTAATTAGCAATAAACATTTCAAATAATTCTTTGTCATTGATGCAAGTTATCATTATTATTAATCATCTTGTAGTTAATCATAAAAATATTTCAAAATTTAAATTATTATTTATATTATTAATCAAATATTCAATACTGATGAAGCACACAAAATAATTGTAGTTAAATGCGATTGCTACTTTACATCATCAATGGTTGAAATTTTAATGTTGCTCATACCCCTATTTCATTATCTGTGGAGTACAATTTACTTAATTATTACTACAACATTTTACAATATGTGCATTATATTTCATTTAAATACAGTTTGAAAAGATTCATAAAATTGAAAACATTATTTAATATCTTCAAATAGTACCATCATTACTCTAACAAGTAATTGTACAATATTACCTGCTTTGTTTTATTTACATCAAAGCTTTTCAATGTTCAAATTATTTAAATTATTTTGTCATTCTTGACCATGACTTGACCGAATGTGTATACATGTTGTCCACTCATCACTGGTGATATACAAAGTTATTCAATTAAAAATTGTTTCACATAAAAACATGTATTGCTGGCAGTTATCAATTCAAAAATAGTTAAAAGTCAGGGAATTTATTTATTCCTGATCACACTTCCAATGTCCTATCAACTAAGTCAAACAGTCAAGTGATCACTGCTATACATCACCCAGTCTATCACACAAACACTTTTTTATGACAAGGCATAAAATAATTAACCCAAAGTTCACTCTTGTAGTAGTTCATATTAATGAAACAGTTTATTTGTTTGTTACCTTATTGTTGATTTTGTTGTCACCTCCTTTAATGTTCACACTATAATTTGTGTTGTTGATTGTCCCTTGGTGTCACTTTCTTTTGCTTTAATGCAAGCTCATCTTACTTTATGGTCGTTTCCCATTGTTCCGAATGTCCACACGGTCTCAACTAGTTTCACTGAAAGTTTGTATCAGTACAAGATCCTTTTATCTGCACATAATCACTTTGATTACCTTTTCTATTAAATAATACATATAACATAATTAAATTATTGAATTCTCACTACAACAATGGTTTTAGTTCCATATGCAATTAACTGAAGTGAAAAATTGTTTACAAAACATCTAAACATACTCAGGTTTAATCATCTTTTATCTTCCCTATCTTCGCTTGTGTACACACACATCTTATTTATGCACAGAGTATTAATTTATTTATACATTTACTAATGTTGCTTTGGCATATTTCTAGTTGACATATGTAAGGTTAATTATCATTATTATGTTTACAAAGTTTTCAATAAATCATTACTGGTTGTTCATTATCGATATAATAATAATGAATCATATTTTCAATTATATTCTACTCATCAATTTGTGATTTCTATCATTACTTTTTGCATCAATGATCATTACAAAAATTACTATCAAAAAGTGCAATTATATTTTTATCATCAAAATTTACAATCACATATTTATCATATCCCATCATCGTCCTACAATGTTATGTTCTAAATGACTATTCTATTGGTGTCTGCAACATGACTCTAGTAATAATGTTAACCATGCTACAGATCACTGTAAGCTTTTGTCTTTAGGCCCTATTGCCAAGGTTGACTAACACCTGATACTGAAAAACCGTGCCATTGTGTGATTAACAGAGTACTTGGCGTTAAATAATTTTGAATTTGAAAGATGGCTAGTTGTAATTAGGATCGAATCGTACTACTATTAATCACTGGCTATTCTCTTTTCATAAAATTCTTAAAATGATTAAAATCATATAAGTTTATCAAAATACATACAATGTACATTATTGGGTTACTTCAAAATCATCATACACAAGTTATAAAAACAGAGTATCACAAAGAATCTCCTTTCATCATCTTAGTCAAACATCTCCTTGAATCATATCATGTAAGTATAGAAAAGTTGCAGTAACAATGTGTTACAATATTTCCCATTTACATCATCCTATACATTATCATAGTTTAAATCAATCATTACATTCAATATTAGAATCATATTTTTCTGATTATATTCAATATAAACATAAACAAGTTATTATAACAAAATATTTTAAAAAATTTCCTTAAATCATATTGGTCTCATATACATGTCACATTACTACCAATATTATATTCAAAATGTGGGCATAAACAAGTTATAATATCAAAGTATTATAATATTTTCTTAAATCATCTTGTTCTCACATCAATATCCTATCATCATTAGTGTTATATTCATTTAGTCATATCAATATAAGTATAAACAAGTTACAATAACACAGTATTGTAACAAATTTTCTTTCATCATTTTGGTTTAACATACATGTCTTATTATTTCAATGTTACATTTAAATCTCCTACTCAATCACAAATCTCATATTATTTTCAATATTACAATCCTTTAACTACCATCTGTTTATTATTATATGACATCTTTAAATATTTTTCTTTAAACCGTTACTCTTACAGTTTAATTTTCTTTTTATACAAATCTCATTTTATCATTTATTATTAATGTTATATTCTTTGAACTATCATTTATTTATTATTTTAATATTTTTTAGGTTTATTTTGTTTCAACAGTCATTTTCACAATTTAATTTTCTCTGCAAATGCAATTATCCGAGAACACTAGTTTATATTTCTTTTTATATTTGTAGTTTGAGAAGCATGATATATTATAGTACCTCATCACATAATTAACAAAGTCATCCATTTCCAAGTCATAGTTTTCACCCCCCATCAAATTATTTTCAAACTCTCTTTGTTTATTTATCCCCCAGTATTTGCTTATAAAATTCATTTCAAACTCAAAGAAGTCATTCAATTCATCTAGCCTATTTCTGATTGTTTTTAGTTTTTTTATTTTCTTGACACTTAAAGTCATCTATTTCACCTTCAAAGTTAGTGTTACAGAGTGCTAAAGCTTTTTCTATTTTTTCTATTTTGTCATCTAACCTAGTATGTAGATGTCCTATTTGCTTTTCTACTCTATCATTTACTCTAGGCCTACTCATTTAATTATTTAATTCATAGCCTACTTCAGTTGTTGTTACATTTATTTCTATGTATTTAGCTAGCAAGGTTTTATTTATTTCATTTAGTCTATTCTCAACATCATTTAATTTGATAGTTTGTTCCCTACCTTGATTATTTACTTCATTGCTACTATTTTCTTTTAATTCACTTTCTCTATCAAAGTACATTTTTACTCTTTCTGTGTTATTGACAAAGTTGTCTTTAATCTGACTTGTCCTATCATTAACATTTTTTATAGGCTCATTAGCTTTCCTATTAGTTTCATTGTTTAACTTCATTACATCATCACTTACTTCTTTCATCTCAACACTTGTTCTGCCTAGCCTAGCATTAATTTCATCAAGTTTAGTATTAATGTTATTATTCATATTTAACAGCAAATCTAATCTCCTATTAGCTTCTTTATTTAACTTTATCATGTTAACATTCATTTCTTTTATCTTAACATTTGTTTCATCTAGCCTATTCATTAAATCATCAGTTATTTTGTTCAGTTCTTGTTCACCTTTATCACATGTAATGTGTCCTACTTGTATTGCTCTTAATCCATTTACCATATTTAATTTGTTTCTAGGGACAAATGGTATTATTAATTTTTTATCATCTATTTTGATATCTAAACATTTCTTTTCAAAATTTATTTTGGCTAGTTTTCCAAAAAACAATCACATCCTAAAATGATTCCTGCCTGGATTTCTTTTACTACTAAGCATGTTATTGGAATTATTTGATTATTTATTTCAAAGTCTATTTGTGCTTGATAATTTATTTTCTTTGATCTAACACCAGTAACTCATATAATCTGTAAATTACTTGCTGGTAATTGTGGTATTTTATAGTCTACATTATTTTTTATTTCCTCATAAATGTCTTGACTGATAATAGTACCCTCTGAACCTGAATCTACTATGCATCTATATTCTTTATGTCCTATCTTTACATTTATTTCTGGTAAAAAGTGAGTTAACCCTTTAATAGGCATTTCATGAAAATTGTTTTCATTAGTTAATTCATTATTTAGATCTTCATGTAAAAATATTTCATTAGTGTTAACCTTGATTTTATTTTCTCTATCTGACTGCATTTGTTTAACAAAATCATTTATTTTTTGCTGAATAATACAAAATCCTTTTTTGTTTACATGAATAAAGTCAGGTTTTTTAATACCTCTTGAAAAAATTTCCTTTTCAAACAAATCTATATTACACTTGTTCTTATATTCTGGGTCCATAAATGCATTGGATATATTTATCACTCTAATGTTATTGTCATTATTTAGAGAGGTTATGAAATCATTGAATACATTAAGTTTGTGAAAGTGAAAAGAGTCATTTTTTGCAAGTTTTGGAATTGGTGGTAATGTTAATAAAATTAAATCTTTATTCCAACTAGATAACTCTTGTATCATGGTTTTGTATTCATTGATTATATATTTAACTGGTACTCCCTGCAAGAAATCATTTGTACCTATCATAATAATAAGTTTGTCATTTAGATTATCTCTATTTAGTTCGAGTTCATTTTTCAATTCAGGAATATTTTGGCCACTGACACAAAGTCCTATTCTTCTTTTATTTGACACAAACACTGGAGTTTTATTTAACATATTTTGAGCAAACCTACTTAACTGACTATCTCCTACTAACTCATGATTTAGAAATATTGGTTTTTCTATTATTTGTTCTATGTTGCACTGATATTGTTTATTTTCCCTAGGCCTATGTTTGTTTGTGCTTTGCTGTAATTGTCATTCATTCCTAACATCTTCCCTACTGTTATGATAACTGTTGCCCTGTCCTCTATTTGAACCTCTATATGTTCCTCTAAAATTGCCTCTATGATTTCCTCGTCTGTCATTATTGTTTTCCCTGTGTCTGAAAACCTCCTTGTTCTCTCTTAACTCACTGTGATTATTATTAATTGAGTTGTCACTAGCATATGTTTTAGTGTTTGATTGTCTTATTCCATTTATCCAGTCTATTTCTTATCCATACACTAGATTCCCCTTTTAAGTGTTTCATGATAAATAATATTTGACAATCCCATTGGTCTTCTGATAAGTCCACAAATTTTTTTGCAAATTTAATAAATGTCATTGGGTGGCATTTATTAGAGTCTGGATAGAAATCAACTAAATATAGTTCTGCACTAGTGCTAGATATTGTTTTGTTGTTTGTGGTGTTTTGTGTTATTTTATTTCTGTTATCAACAACAATCTTATCTGGTGGTCTATCTACAGTGTTTGTATGAGTATTATTACTGCTAGTCCTCATTACAAATGTTTCTCTATTTGTTTGCATTATGTCTATTTTGTCACTAATTATTTTTAGTTCTTTATTTATGTGATCTTTAAAATCATCTATTTTGCACTCTAAGTTAGTGTTATTTAGTGTTAGAGCTTTCTCTATTTTATCGTTTATGATAGTGTTTAGATGCCCTATCTGTTCTTCTACTCTATCATTGACTCTACCTATTTGATTATCTACCTCACCGATTACATTAGTTATTTTGACATTTAACTCTATGTATTTGTCTAATAATGTTTTATTTATTTCACTTAGTTTCTCCTCAACATCATTTATTTTTACTGTTTGTTCTCTATCTCTACTATTTACTTCTTCCCTGATATTATTTTCTTTTATTTTAATTTCTTCACTAAAATCTATTTTTACTTGTTCTATCTGTTTATCAAATTTACTTTCAAGTTGATTTATTTATTCTCTCATTGACATCTTTTCTAAACTCATCAAGTTTCACATTAGTCTCCCTATTTATCTTTATCATGTCAGTATTAATCTTATCAAATTTAGTATTCATATTATTAAATTTAGTATCAAAATTATCTTTCATATTATTAAGTTTAGTCTCAATATTATCATGTTTAGTATTCATGTTTACTAGTATTTCCATAATGCCTGCTAATGTGTCTTCCATACTTGCACTTGGCCTAACTATATATTTATTTTGGTTAATCTCTCTAATGACACTTAAAGAAGTGTCCGAGTCACTAGAGTCGTTTTCAGTACTTTGAATTGTATTGACTTTTGACATGATTGTCTGCTAGAATTCAATAAGTATAGCCTACAAAATTTTCAATTCCTACATTCAATTACTCAGTTTAATTAAATGAAATTCAAATGGATTAACAATTTTCTAATAAATTTATATTTAAATATATTTAATTCAAAATATTTGAAAAGTATTTTACAGCTCCACGTGGTCGGCGCCAATCTGTAACGTCTCACCTAGTGTGGTTACATTAATTTTATTTATTTATTTAATTTGATAAAAATTTATTTTAATTAGAATTATTACTCTTAAATGATCTCAGGGTTTAAATGTGGGTAATTCGGTGGAGCTGTATAATACAATAAATCAAGACTGTTTTTATTAAGTTATTTTATTAACATTCTTCTTTTTAAATTTACTTTCTCTATTTCATTTAAATAATATGACAATAAACATTTGAATTTACTTAATTTTATTAACAAAATTATTTTGGAAACTATAATTTGAAACTTAGCTTATTGCTAGAACTTATCTGATGGTGCTATTTTGTTATAGGTGAAAGTCAGCACGAATCTCTGTATCTGTCGATTCTTCTTTAATTAAAATATTCAACACCGCACGCACATTAGATATTTATAAGAAAAACTTTTCTTTAAAGCACCAGACTGCATTTAAATTTTAACAAGTTTACTATTTAGTGTAGTTGCTGCCATGCGGTCGGTCTCAGGAGTTCCGCCGATGAAGACATCTTGCCCGTCTTTCTTCTGTGGCGGAGGATTTTCAAATGGGGCGAGGCATATCTCTAAACCGTCGAGCTTGGGTCTCCCCTCTCCTACTCTCCCATCCGTTACAACCAGTCGTTTGGTTTAGAGAGTTCCAAAAAAAATCGTCTGCACCACCGTCCGGTGCTGCTATCATCGATTCTTCTCTGCACTAAGCGTATTATTTGAATGTATCTACTGCGTTGTCAACTGATGCCTCCCCTCCTTGTTTACTAAAAGGAATCGCCTACCAAGAATTCATATTGAAAACAGATGGCACACCCTTTTTCAGACAACAAAGGAAAGAATGTTGTTTATGGCTTCAGACGTCTGTTTGGGACAGATATTTCTGCTTGCTTTTCTATCTGGCTGGTTATTTACTTACCACGATTCTCGAATATAATTTGAACATTCATTAATTATTTTAATTAAATATATTCCTTTTCTCAATAAAACAATTTAATATTTATTTTATTTAATTAATTTACTCGTCAATTTGGTGGACCTGTTACAGTCGTAAGCCCGCAAACCTCGTTTACGACACATTCAGTACTAAACTAGTTACGAGACGACCTCTACTCAATGGTGATATCACATTACCTTTAACTAACATCAGCACTGCTGACTGGATCTGACGCAGTTTCCGCTTGTGCACACCCATGCCTACTAATGAGCCATACTTTGTTAAATGCAAACAATACATAAGTGTCTACATTTATAATTTTTTAACAAAAAGTGATTTATAATTCAAAGCACAGATTTTTTCAGTCCATAAGTAATTTTGTCTTATCTTGATTCACTTATTTCGTTTAACAATTTGCTGACAATAGCGATCAGCCCACGACTGACATAGGATAAAAATGCTGAATGCAGGTATTTAATTGACTATGCAAGATGAGTTCTTAGATCAGTTATTATGTTTAAATGTATTTTTTTTATAAAACTTTACTTTTTAGATTACACTAAGATTTATTCAAATGTACTTGTGAATTGAAGAAAATAATATTATCCGGAACTACCATATAGACAGATTCAAGTATCTACCAAATTTAAAAATGCACTATTCTTTAACTTTAACACTATTTTCCCGCAAACAAACTATAGACATTACAAAAAAAAACCTTTTTCACATGCCGATGCCTACTGAGAGAGAAAGAGAAAGAGAGAGGTTCTTGTTTTCTTTAAATTTTACACGTCAAATCATAGTATAACACATTGGCCACTTAAACATTTGTCATCTTCACATTAGATTTGTCATCTTCAATAGATGACGAGATAATTTTAAAATATTCAATTTCTAGAAACAACAACGTAATCAATTACCTCAAGCAAAGCGCCCACTGATTTAAAATAAATTTGCCCATTTATAACTATAATAAATGGTCGCCATGGGTCCACTTGTTACCGCTCAATGGTTGCCATCGACGTGGAGACTATTAGGGAGGTTTGGGGTGTCCATGTTGGGTGGTGATAAAGGTCCAGATATTGTGTAGGGAAGATAGTTTAGTGTCATGCTTGTCAGTTTGCTGAAAATCAAACCAACACTACGTGGTTCGGATTCCACGTAAAACTGTAGGTCCCTTAGTTGACCTGGCTATTGGGCTATTCATATATAGCTCATTATATAGAACAGTCGATCTTAGTAACAATGACTACACTAATCACACTCATTCACCCGGCGTCTTACTGGCGAAAAGTCATCTGAGCCAGTCTTCCTAAACGACAATAATTTACATTCGGTCGTTAATTATGACTGTCGTATGAATAAACCCTGATATTAGCGTATACTAGCATTTACTATAGAAAGAAGAAGACTGCCCGCGGCCCGGTTAAGCCGGGTTTCCTGTCCCATGAAATTAGTTGTTGTTCGGTCTTCACAGGTAGCGCCAGTGTTTTCCCTCTCCCTATATCTCTCTCAAGCACACTCTGAATTTACAAATAGCTGAGGTAATAGTAGATAAAAAAATCGTGCAAGCACTTAGAGACCATTCACCGTTAGATAGCAGCACTGGTGCGCGTTGACTGTTTGTTTCTATAGTCAACGATATTTAGTGAATGTGAGGTTAAAGTTTGATATGATTACTATGGTCGTCTTAACAATTTTAAAGATAAAGCAACGGAAAAATTTGTAGGGAATGAACGCGAAACTCAAATTGTGACATTACAACACTTTAGTTTTTGAAAATGGCGGAGTGACCGCTAGAAATGTGAATTGGCCTAAAGCGGTCCATACACTCCACGTGCATCGCACGTCGAACCAAATATTGACGGAAAGTGCTTGAGTATGGAGAAAAACGTACAATGCACGGCGTGCATTTGCTTGGCAGTCGGCATCAGATCTGGTTTGATTTTCGGTGCGCCAAGCAATCCAGCGCCGTGCCATCCTGGTAGTTAGTTGGTCTCATGCCACGTGCTGAGCGCGCATATTATTTTGAAGTTATATTTCATGCGCTACAGCAAGGTATTCTTGTTTGTACTTTTTAAAATGAGTGATGCATCAGCCTTTCTCTCTCCTAATTTCAGAAGTCTAATTCAGAACACATTTCTTTCTTCTTCAACCGACTTTTAGCCCGCATTTGCCTCCTCTTCTGTTTCACCTTGCTATTTTCAAATATCGTACCAATCAAAAACCTGCTAAAGCTTTATTTTTCGTTACTACATACATGGTTGGTCTTGTTAAAACAAAAAAATCACAGTTAAACACCCACTTTTGGCACGTCATAGAGCGAACTGCTTCTACAGCGTGTGGCGCACGGCGTGCCATGCTAAGCACGGCGCGCCAGAATAAACAATGTCACGACGTGCAATGCACGTGTAGTGTATGGGCCGCTTAAGAAACGGCCAAGTTCAAGGAACACTTGTGACATTGCGACAGATATGAAGCAATTCTATGAAATTTTAAAGGTTGGTATGATTCAACATTCACTAAACTTGTATTTATTGTTATTTGTTTTTATTCTCCACAAGCCGATCATCAAGATATGGGTGAAAATGGACTTCGAATGGGTGTTGTGTGGGAATGTAGAGTTTGTTACAAACTAAGACCAACTATTCCTTGGTAAATGTCCTTAATTAGTAGCCCGACGACAAATGTACTTTTGCGACTCTGATTGTGGTCGAACTGAGAATCTACAGCCTATGAATATAACGATTTCCTATTTGATTGTTCTAAGTGCACTACAATGCACCGGTGGTTTGGACAATGGTGTCCTGCTGTGTGGGATGGCCTTGACATTTACCGTACATGTGCCACCACGGCAGAATGTCTCCCCTCACATCCGCGACTCCATTCATGAGAGATCTGTATGTTACGACAAAGCGTCAAGAATGACGTCATCTATGTTGCCATACTGTAGTCGAACGAACTTTTAGCGATATAAAACAAAAACTGCATTGCAAGTAGGTACTTAATTAATTTCTTAAAACGTTGACGTCGAGTGCATGTAGTGGGCGGGAGGCTCATCAACTTGCAAGGTGGTTTTGTATGTAGACGATCAATGGTATACGTGTATGGGAGAGGCTTACATAAAGCCCTCTCTGTAGATAAATGTACTTCAGTTAGTAACCAGACTACAATTCGTCCCCATCTATGGCATACTGACTGGTTCCTATATTTTGTCACAAATGAGACGCCGTCACAACTTTGTGCGTATTTTAAGGCGAATATGAATGATTATATGAGTGTGGATGAGTCTAGTCTTGTTACTAACTGAGTTCGACTGTTCCTCAGAAAGGACATTTCATTACTAGCCCAATAGCCAGGGCAACTAAGGGACCTACAGCTTGACGAGGAATCCGAACCACGTAGTGTTGGTTTGATTTGCAGCCAATTTACAAGCCTGATACTCAGTTTTATCCCCGGATACTGACTAAGACCCAACATGGACACCCCAGACTTATTTAGTGGAGTCCACAGCGATAGCAACCGTTGAGCGGACGCCATGTCGGTGTTAACCTATCACCTGCAATCTCCACAATACTTTGTTCCCAAGTAGCTGGGTTACAGCACTGCGCCACCACTCAACGACACTAGCCTTGCGTCCGAACGAAAATTAATTCAGTGATTTTAAAGTGTTGGAATCAAAGTTCAATATTCACTCTGTGTTTACGATCCTTTACTGACAATAGATTATTTGGTAGGTGTTCTGCTAATAATTAACATTGGCCATTTCTTGTGTGTGTAACGATATTGGCGTTTTCACTTCTACGACGTAGACTTCCACCCTCTAAGGTCAAGAAGTAGCGCCCCTCCTCATTCTTACCCCTTGTTTTTTGTTTTGTTTTGGTTCCAGTTGCGTTTGGACTTCCAATGCGGTTTGTTCGTGTGATAAATGTGTGTTTTTGTAAGTTTTTATTTTGCTTTGTGGTGTTTTTATTTCAATGCTGTAAACATTTGTGAGTAGTTAGTTGATTTCACTTAGTCTGAGCTTTTATTTCACGTGCCATTAATTAAATAGTGGGTAGTCTGGATGACTGGACACAACTTCAAATACCTCACAAATTTGAAAAATCTGTTCGATTTGTGAGTAAATACATTTAAAAAAGGGAAACTTTACTAATAGCATAATAGTAATTTTATTTATTCGCCTTTAGTAAATAAAATTAATGGTTCTACAAAATTATGTTTTAGAAAATCATAAACTTTATAAAATGTTTAATGTAATAACATTGATTTTCTAGTTAACATGTTTTATGCCTTTTACTTCTTTTAGACGCGATTGTAATGAATATTTCTTTTACATACAGTGGTTCTGTAGTATGGTATTTTAAGGTTAGGTTGAGAACGAAGATTTGGCAGTGTTGTAGTTTGAAAATTAGACAAATAATAGTGTTCCATGAACATTAATTAATAGATGACAAATTCTTGCTGTTAAACTGTCTTAAAAGTTATTTATAAGATTTTCCCATTTCTTAAAATGCAATTCTTAACGCATAGTTTGTAAAATAAAAAGGTTCTTCCAATTAGAATTGCCTTCTGTTTCCCCAGGACGTCTTTTTTTACTTTAGGATAATAAGTAATCTTATAGTAATCAAATTTAAGTATTTGTCATTGCGATATAATCAATACAGTTTTTAAAGAACTCTTTTGACAGTACATGCTGTATTTGTATTTATCTACAATGTATCTGTAATTAATCAATCGTTTTACTATGTTTCATTTAGGTTTGATTCGTGAAATTACGTCTTGGATATTATCAGTTATGTGTCAGGAATTTAGAAAATGTTCTATACAAACGAAATAAAATATAAAAATGTTTAACTGAAAAAATTTTATCGAAAGGATTAAACCTGGCTGACTTAATTCAGCTAACAAAACTTAACATAACCGAGAAAAATACCTGCTCAAACAAATTAGCAAGATATCATCATTGACTTGTATAAAGATTAACATTTTTTTATATATAAAACAAGTAAAAAGCTGTTCAATATCGCTGATACATGATCGAAAATAAAAGTACTTAAGTTAGTCGTTCTTTTATTTTGCCTGTGCTACTATTCTGTATTTTGCGGGCAGGAGCAAGCCCAGCATCAATATACAGGGGTGTCCAGCTTCGACTGTCACATATTTTAGAGGATTGTTAGTCAGATCAGTACAAGCAAATAATGCCATATAACAAGTGTCATATCTCGATTATTTTTTAGCCTATGTGTGTCTGTGTGTATTGTTTATAAAAATTTAAATATCTCAAAAACAGTTTGACATAAAATACTGAATTGTTGTATGAAAGATAATCTTAAAAAGACACGTTTCATGTAAAAAGGCTGTATGTCTAAGATTATCAGTTTACAAAATGGCGACTGTCTAAATATATCAAAGTAAATTAAAAACTAAACATTTTACCAAAAGAGTTCCAAAATACCAAATTTATAGAGTAGGCCTACACTACGACAAATCCAACCAACGATGTTAATTTAAAATATAGGGTGATAAATAAGCGAAAACCCGTTTTAACGGATATCTCGTTGGTTTGGCATAATGTAGTCTATAAATTTCGTGTTTTGACGTTTTTTTTGTAAAATTTGTAGTTGTTTTTTTAATTTTACTTAGAAATGTTTAGACGACCACCATATTTAAACCGATAATCATGTACATATAGCTTTTTCGCGTTAACTGTGTCGTTTTAAGATTATATTTTATAACAAAAATTCAGTATTGTATATCAAACGGTTTTCGAGATATTAAAATTTTTATAAAAACACATACAGACACACAAATAGAAAACTAATCGAGATAGGACACGTGTTATACGGCATTATTTCCTTTTTTTACCTGACAAAAACAAACCTTTAAAATGAGCGACAGTCGAAGCTGGACACCCTGTATTTTTAACGAATAGCGCACTAATACTGCCAATGGAATTTATTGCATAATATTTTGAAAAATTAAGAAAAGAAACTCAAAACAAATATATTTGGATTGCAATTAAAGTGTCATTTGTAATTTTAAAATGTCCAGATTTTGTTTAAACATTTTTTATTTTATTTTTATTAATTATTTAAAACTATTTTTGTTTCATTAATAAGTATATTTAAAATATGCATAATTTGCACGTTACGATTCCTGGAGCAAGAAAAATGTGCAAATTCAAAGTTTTCTTTACCTTTGAGTTTTCTTTAATCTTATCAGTTACACAATAAATTGGCACACGTATATTTACGGCGATTAATAGATAAAGAACTTAAGAAAGATGTAAACAGAGGCGAGAGATAAACACTTCGTCCCAATACACTGCGTACAATTTTAGAAAATCTGTTGTTCGTAAACACACAGTTGTGTGGTATGACGAGAGATGTTGAACAGAATCGGTGTTTCTATTCATACTGATGCAATAGGCCATGTGCTCTCTGTACCACTTGCAAACGAGCAAAACACAGCTTATAATAGTGGTTAAGTTATGTCTAGCCTATCGTAACACATAACGAACCAAGGTTGATCACGGAACCACTAATCTTTACGTCATTAGATTATTTCAATTTGATAATTAATAATTAGAACACGATTTTAGATTAGTGTTCGTCAGGAGCGTGTAGTCCTGTAACTAATCCGTCCTCTTGAGATATAACAAGGGAATATATGTAAATTTTATTTCATTAACAAAGTTACATTGTTTTTAATAAGTGCCAAATTCAAAACTGTAATATCAGACTATTACACGAATGGTAAAATCCCGTATAATTCTTTAAACCCTTGACATTGGCTGGGTATCAATTGAATAATGAGCAACGATATGAACCGTTGAATCGGCAATTATTTTTCCATCTAGGGGAATTTCCAGACGTTTGTTATAAAATTTATAAAACATTGTCAGTAACTGTAAACCAAAATCATTTTGATATCAGTAAATACATAATCATGAAGGCTTTCATATAATATACTAAACATGTCATAAAACTATGCTGTAATGGTAATATTAAAAATTCTATACCAAGAAGTTGTCTTAAATTTCATCTAGTTTCAGGAAACATACACATAATGTTTAGTATAAGTGTAAATAAAAATATTGTACAACGAAAATTACCACTACAGAAACCAGCTAAAGATCGGCTAAAAAGAACACAATTACAAGTACATTTTTTTAAACTTTAATTAGAAAACTTTAAACTTTATTAGACATTTTTGTAAACTCCACAAGATTGTAACATATACTGAAATATAAACAGTACAAGTAAACGTCACACAACACAAATTTATTACAATAAATTGTACAATAGTAATAAATTTGTAATGTGTGACGTTTACTTGTACTGTATATGTACCAACACGTATTATGCTAATTAAAAAACTATTTGAAATATAAAGAAAAATATCCTTAATTAAGAACAATTAAACAGTACAGCATTAATTTACCATAAAATATATTTTTATCTATTTAATCTATATTAATCTATTTTTATAAGCATTTTACTACTATTCTTAAGAGGTTTGAAATCACTGGAAACATAGTCTTATGATATGATAACCGAACCGTACGAATAGTA
The DNA here is from genome assembly GCA_035578905.1 of Stictocephala bisonia. NCBI lineage: Eukaryota > Metazoa > Arthropoda > Insecta > Hemiptera > Membracidae > Stictocephala > Stictocephala bisonia. The sequence goes on from JAQJVL010000283.1 coordinate 818,440, forward strand.
CAAAAATAACTTTCAAAGATTACACAAAATATTTTAAAATCCCAGTAATATTAATATTGCTTCCAATTTCATAGTTTTCTTTATTCCACAATTTTATTGCTACTAGCATTATTATTTTTATTATATTTATTTTTAAAACAGCTCGTTAGCATTTGTTCCCGATTTTTCAATCCATTTCAGACAAGTAAAGCAGGGAAAATTACATATTACCGCTATCTTTAACAATTTAAAATAAACATAAAAACGAGGAATAGTGAGGCTGATGACACTATCAGTGATGTCACAAGCCGGGCGTGAAAAGACATTGAGGACAGCCAGAGGCTGGAAGGGATGATTGAGGAAGAAATATCAGCCTGGGACCTACTTGGCCAATCCTCACTTGTCTTTCATTTAACAATCAATGTCCAACTGTAACAAAGCAATGAACACATCCTCTCGTTCCCAGGATTGCTAAGTCTCTGGCTGACGACACTATCAGTGTTGCTACAAGCCGGGCGTGAAAAAACATTGCGGACAGCCAGAGGCTGGAAGGGATGATTGAGGAAGAAATATCAGCCTGGGACCTACTTGGCCACTCCTCACTTGTCTTTCATTTAACAATCAATGTCCAACTGTAACAAAGCAATGAACCCATCCTCTCGTGCCCAGGATAGCTAAGTCCCTGCAATGAACCCATCCTCTCTCGTGCCCAGGATAGCTAAGTCCCTATAACTGGCTGACGACACTATCAGTGATGCCACAAGCCTGGCGTGAAAAGACATTGCGGACAGCCAGAAGCGGGCGGGGATGATTGAGGAAGCAATTTCAGCCTGGGAACCACTGGGCCACTCCTCACTTGTCTTTCATTTACCAATCAATGTCCAACTGCGGCAAAGCAATGAACACATCCTCTCGTTCCCAGGATAGCCAAGTCCCTATAACTGGCTGACAACACAATCAGTGTTGCCACAAGCCGGTCGTGAGGAAGACATTGCGGACAGCCACAGGCGGGTACAGATGATTGAGGAAGCAATATCGGCCTGGGAACCACTGGGCCACTCCTCACTTCCCTTCATTTAACAATCAATGTCCAACTGTAACAAAGCAATGAACCCATCCTCTCGTGCCCAGGATAGCCAAGTCCCTATAACTGGCTGACAACACAATCAGTGTTGCCACAACCCAGGCGTGAGGAAGACATTGCTGACAGCAACAGGCGGGTAGAGATGATTGAGGAAGCAATATCGGCCTGGGAGCCACTGGGCCACTACTCACTTGTCTTTCATTTAACAATCAATGTCCAACGGTAGAAAAGCAATGAACCCATCCTCTAATTCTCAAAATAGCCAAGTCCCTATAACTGGCTGACAACACAATCAATGTTGCCACAACCCAGGCGTGAGGAAGACATTGCTGACAGCCACAGGCGGGTAGAGATGATTGAGGAAGCAATATCGGCCTGGGAACCACTGGGCCACTCCTCAGGCCTATTGCACACACACCGATTTTGGACGGCCGATAAAAAATCGGCCGATATTTTATCGTTTGAGTGCCGCTTGCACACACATCGAATTTTTACCGGTTAAAGAGTTGTTCGAGTATATGGTGTACTGTAGTGAGTGTTGTAGAGTGTTTATTTATCAGTGTTGAATCCGAAACGTGTTGTGGCTATGTGGTTACTATATCGCCGTATAAAGCGTCGTAGGATTAAGCGGAAGTGCTGGATACATCGGATTAATGAAACAAGGGAACAGGTGGGAACCTTTTACACCCTTTTCGAAGAACTTTGACGTGATGGAAATAAGTTTTTTAATTTCTTTAGAATGTCTACGGCTTCGTTTGATGAACTTCATGGTCGGCTTCACTGAGGACGGTCGGCATAAAATCGGTGTGTGCGCAAGCTTGTGTCTAGTCACGTACGCCACTGTGTCCCCGGCACCGGCCCATGCAGTGGCAGTGGCCGGCTGCTCACCGGCATTTTACCGGCGCCGATCAGTGGTCGGCGTGTGTGCCAGGTTCCGTTCCCTCCTGTGGTTTACTATTGGAATTTGGACGGTCGGTAAAAAATCGGCCGTCCAAAATCGGTGTGTGTGCAATAGGCCTCACTTGTCTGTCATTTACTAATCTATGTCCAACTGTAGCAAAGCAATGAACCCATCCTCTCGTTCTCAGGATAGCCAAGTCCCTGGCAGACGACACAATCAGTGTTGCCACAACCCGGGCGTGAGGAAGACATTGTGGACAGCCAGAAGCGGGAAGGGATGATTGAGGAAGCAATATCTGCCTGGGAACCACTGGGCCACTCCTCACTTGTTTTTCATTTACCAATCTATGTCCAACTGCGGCAAAGAAATGAACCCATCCTCTTATTCCCAGGACACCTAAGTCCCTATAACTGGCTAACTACACTATCATTTATATGCCACAAGCCGGGCGTGAGGAAGACATTGCGGACAGCCACAGGCGGGTAGAGATGATTGAGGAAGCAATATCGGCCTGGGAACCACTGGGCCACTCCTCACTTGTCTTTCTTTTACCAATCTATGTCCAACTGCGGCAAAGCAATGAACCCATCATCTCGTTCCCAAGATAATTATATCCCTTTAATTGGCGCTTAACTAATTAATGATCCATTTCACAATGTTGTACTAATAAAACTATTTCCATTTAAAACCATAAGGAGTACTGTAGTTGTAAAATTTGGTGGCTTGTAAATATTCTTAAACATGATTCTTTGTAGAAACAAAACTAAAACAAAATGGTATCAAGTATTGTTTAAAAAATACAGAGCAAGGCAGAAATGGGTACACAAAAGAGTTAAATGAAAGATTTAAAATTATTTTCAACCTTTGTGTAGTAAATTAAAAATGGTTAGATGCAACATTACGCCTCGTAACAGAAATTATTGCACAAATTTCCATGCAATGCTATATTTTAAGAATAAATGAGATGAATATATAAACGCCTACTTATTGAAAAACACTACGAAATGCGTAAATTGTGACAATTGCCACAATTTTGAGTACTTTATTTCGATTAATATAGGAAAAACTTACTTTATTAATTACAAGTCACTAATTCTGTAAAAAACCCATAAAAATCGCTATTTAAAGAGGAAATAATTTGAGTCAAAAATGTCTAAAAACACTATTTTACTCCAAATACCGTGTAAAATAACCCAGTAAATTGTTAAACACTAAATGTGAATCACCCTGTGCACAACATCAAGACATAAAGTGATGTTTCCAATATAAAAGATATACAAATAAAAAAAATTAGGAACAAAGGTTGGGAAGTTTCCACATACAAGGAATATTTATAGTAAAAACACATCCAAATGTTAAATTTAATGAAGTAATGGGTAGCAACCTGCACTTAAACCTTCTTGGAACATTCCTCTGTAGTAACTACATGTAATGAAGAGCAATCTGACAGTGTGAAAAAGTGGCCTATATATACTCTTAGGATATTCGTGCCCGTATTTTAGGGAACGGGTCAAAAGCGTGGTCGGGAGGCGGGGTGGAGCCACCAATTCCTTAACAAGCCTAGATTGCCATCTCTCAAATGGTCAGAGAGAAAGAGAGGCCCAATACCACAGGTACTAAAGTAAGCTTTTCTAGTCAACAAAGGACGTTTGACGTTGGACTCGGTTTCTACGGCTAACTAATGATGCTCAAAGTAAAGTAATAAATCAGTGTAGTACTCTATTAATAATTTACAAAATAATTGTTCCTTTCGAGATAGTCAGTGCAGTATGTCTTTTACTACTACACAAATGGACAAACCACGGTTAGGGGTGAAATGAAAAATGAAAAGTTTTGAGAGGCGAGTTCATTAAGTCCCCTTTCATACAGCCTAACCTCGTGTCCCACATGGATGTGGGATTATTACTCAGTCCGTCCCAAGTACAGAAACACAGTTTTCGTTTTCTTCTCGAAATATATCGAACTCAGTATCTCGACAAAATTCTAATAATCCTTATTCTAGTAAATACTTAACCTATACAAATTACATTTCACCACTTATAGGCTATATTAGTCATTTAAATATAATTCATTTGTAAAAATATTATTTACTTTTAACAACAATATATTTAAATACATAATTGATTTTTATTTCAAAGTAATTTACAACAAAATAATTGTTTTAATGTATTAGTTTTTAGTAAACTAGAGTTAAAAGTAAGTTTTAAATCTATACAGTTTAACTCTATTAGAATGCTAAAATCATTTTAATAGGCAAAAGGACCTATTAATAAAATCAGAGGGTTAATTTAATTTTTATTTAGTTGCACTTTGGTAAAATTTCATAGGGCATTACTAATACAACAATACAAGTAATTTCCACGCTACGGTTCATGTGAGTTAAAGTATAACAAACATAATAACAACAACAACAAAAATGGAAAATAGGAGCTATACATTTCAACAATACATATACGTTTAAATTAAATAATTCCAATTATCTTATTTTCTTCACAATTGATTTACTTGAGTTATAACTATTAAAGCCACATTATTCCTAATCCCAGTGTATTGCTTATAACGATTCAATCAAAATTCATTCATTATACTTTAATGAATGAATTTGCACTAAATGTTTCATTTGCATTAAACATTAATTTCAAACCAAATGTTCAAGCAAACAAAATTCTCCACAGGAAATCATAATGATGCAGATAGCCCACGACGTGAATGGTCTGAGTGAAGCACCCCGCAGGGAAGCACTTTGTGTCTACGTTGTTTTCAATTTTCTAAACCTACCTTGTATTCAACGTTTTGTTATATACAGTAATTGATTGCTAAACAATGCTAATATAATAGACTGGAATGATATTTAACAGCAAACACTCCCAGTAACTGTTGTAATCTTATTATAATTAATACACTTGACCTTGAATGACCTCATAATTTTTACAGAACGCCGCGTCATATACTTACACGCCTGTTTTGTGCATACACCTGTCAGAGGCCCACCCACCCAACCTACAGTCGCACGTAATAAAGGCTATACGATTTTGTAGAATACCATAGAGCCATATACTGATTATGCTTACTTAAAGTTTTATTGGGAAGAACAAATATATGCTTAATTGATTTTTTCCAATAAAAGCCTTACCTGTACAATTTTATATTCTTTGTTTGACAAATTGTTTATTGGCTACTTCAAGTTTTGGTTGTAGACATTAGAATTTTAAACTTTCTTTTAACTAAGTTTCAGGTGCAACTATCGAACGGAAACTTTCCTGAACAGAATTAAAGATGTAAACATTTTGCACACAAAAAACCCACAACACTTACTTTTTTATTTAGTTTTTTCTAGTGTCTTTATTTTAAATACAAAATCAATTTCAGTATCTTTATAAAATTTAATTAAGTGGTATTTTGTTTTTAATGTATATTTAATGTATATTTCCATTCAAATACAATCATTATATTTCCACAATACAAATCTGGAAAAGAGACCCTCAAATACAATCATTATATTTACACAATACAAATCTGGAAAAGAGACCCTACATAGGCGAAGCCTGTGTGTGGGGAATGAGTTCATCACCAGAGCGCACTTAACATTATTTATTGCCTTGACTTCACTTAAATATTATATTAACTTTAAAACATATGTGTTTTAGTCGTCTGTAAATTAGACTACACTCGCTCCAAAGGAGTTATTTTTTGTCCTTTTACAAAACTTGATAAAAGTCACAGTGGTTTATTTAACTTTGTTCTTTGCGTTAATGAAACTACTGCCTTTTCCGTATTGTCGCCTCTCTTTTTCCACTGAAAGACCTCCAGTACAATACGACTTGCTGAGTCCCTGGACCATGTACTGTTCCCTACTCGAGATCCACTTCATCAACTTTCACCTTCTATAATATTGTGCAATGGAATCACGTAATGTTCCCTACTAAATTCTCTCCTGCACTTCAATTTTGTTCTATTTCTAGCAATTTTTTTTTATTTCAAAACAGCTTATTAAAACAATTACTAGCAATAAGTTATTTACAATAATGGTAAAATTACAATACGAATTACTGGTGTACAGTTAACCAACTTCTATAATCGAAATTTAGAAGACATAAGTTTCACTTTGCAAATTTTCTTACGAATTACATTGTAAGCATATTAACATTTGGGGCAGGACAGTTATTAAATTGCAAGTTAAAATCATTTTAGCATTTAAAACTATCGTTTGCAAAACGAGTATAACCATTTTATCACTTCCAAAACAACCAAAACAAGTACCTACAAACGCCAGATATGAATTTCTCAACCACTTTTACTAAATAAATTAAAAAATTACAAGAGAAGAACAACATTTATGACATTGCCGCAAAGTGTAATATCTTATAAAACTCGTCATATAGGCGTAAGAGTTGTTGGTATTTAATTAAGTCATGGCGGAAAGTAGTGATTTTCATTTAATTTACATCGAATTCATAACCAACCAGAGCCCCCTCCCCCACTTTGAGACGTGTTTCTTCATTTTATTTAAATCACTTTCTCTGAAGAAAACAACAACATAATGTTTCTTATATTCATTCTATTCAAAGAAAGTTTCGAATAAGGTTTTATGGGCTTATTCATTTTAAACACGAAAGTGAAAAAACTACCTACTTACACTTTATTTTTATAACTAACAGATGAACTGTTTCGTTAACTTTTCAATATATAAACTAACTTTTTCATATTTTTCAAAGTACGTCGTAACAAAATAAATGAATACATTGAGGCTGTACGCAGGTTCATTGTTTTGGCTCCTGGAAAGTGCGTAGTCTTTCTCCGGCCTGAGGATACAGGTGAACTTATTTAGCTACGTTGCCAGATTCACAATCCATTGACTCGCCACGGCCTGTTTTATTTCCTACTCGCGTTTGTTTTTACGCGATCAAAGAGTCCGCGGTATTTTTGTCTCATATTTGTGTAACCTTCTTATAGAGCCCGATCCCAGCGCTGCATCTGATCACTTCTTTTCTTTTACAAGATAACTTGTGCGTTTATTTTTACATTCGTTAATGACAGCTTTTCTTTTCACGAGACAACTTGTGCGTTCATTTTTACACTGGTTAATCACGCCTTTCTTTCTTTCACGAGAGAACTCGTGCGTTCATTTTTACGCTGGTTAATCACGCCTTTCTTTCTTTCACGAGAGAACTCGTGTGTTCATTTTTACGCAGGTTAATCACGCCTTTCTTTCTTTCACGAGAGAACTCGTGCGTTCATTTTTACGCTGGTTAAATCACACCTTCCTTTTTAACAAGAAAACTTGTGCGTCCGGTTTTAAACTGCTCATTCATGCCTTACTTTCATTTTGTCATAAAACACTCATTCGTCCATTTTTACGCTAGTTGATCTTGTCTGGTTTGACACATAAACAAGTTAAACTGACTACTTGTCATAAAGCAGTAAAATCTTCCCTATATTTATGAAAAAAATTACGAGATATTCATAAGAGGATTCACATAGGGTTGCATTTCGAAATGTTTACATTTTAAAACTGTTATCTCCTTAATTGATTAATTATTACTCATCTAATCTAATAAATTACGATTTCCATTTAATTACGAAATCGTAATTTTAAGGATAAAGCAAAACCGATCCCCTTAAAGTCGTTTGATACTTAATAATCGATTACATAGCAACAAATGAATAATTTCCCACCATTGGAACCATTTCTCTCTTCCATTAAGACAACAGAAATGGACCAAGGAAACATCCCTCTCAGGGGTGCATATTTTATCAAGACACTAAATGTCTCCACGGGGAAACTTTGAGAGGGCAAGAAACGCGTTAAGAATACACGTTTCATAACATTTTACTTGGCTCTAAAGTTGCTTTTTGTTCAAATAGGAATTCTAGTGCTCAAATATAGGACATAGTTTTACTCTAAAGACAAGGGACAAGTTTTGAAATATGTGTATATTGTCGTAACGTAAATATTACATATAGTACAGAAGCGTTGATAAAGCGAGTAACAATTACAACTGTATAACCAAACAATAACAAAATGTATGTTATCCTTCAACCATTCTCTTTTCCTAAACGATAAACAAATATTTATAATCATATTGCAGAAAGGTTCCTTTGTGAATCCTCAGAGTAGAACTCTAAAAGGAATTAGATCACAGATTTATTCATAATTCCTCAGAACAGGGTTCAAAAGGGATCAGTTTAAAGAAGTGTTATTTGTGAATCCTCAGACCAGAACGACTCACAAAGAAATCAGATCACAAAAAGGTTCCTTTGTAAATCCTCAGGCCAGAGGGACTCCATAGAAATCATATCATAGGAAGTTTACTTTGTAAATCCTTAGACCAGAGGGACTCCAAAGAAATCAGATCACAGAAAGGACTAGAGGAACTCCAAAGAAATCAGATCACAGAAAGGTTCCTTTGTAAATCTTCAGGCCAGAGGAACTCCAAAGAAATCATATAACAGGAAGGTTCCTTTGTAAATACTAAGACCAGAGGGACTAAAAAAAAAAAAAAATCAGAATGCACAAAGATTTCTTTGTGAATATCACAATAATATTTGTACTTCTGTACTTATATTAAACTTTGGTTGTTTGACGTTCCCAATTAAAAAAAAAACAAGCTACTTTAAAAAATGAAATGTAAACCAACCTTTTGTGTGACTGTAGCTTAGTACCGCCATTGGATATGTGACGAGGTTTGTCTCCGTGGGTTGGAGCCAGCTCACCCACCACCCCACTGCTGAGGCTGCTGGCCGAGCTCTCAGTGGACAGGGTGCTGCTCTTTGGCACAGGCCTGACAGCGTCAGCAGGCACCAGCATCTCTCCCTCTACGTCACCGTTTACCAGGGCATGTCCGTTGGTCAACCGAGGCACTGGAGGGGGCTTCTCCTCGATACTGGGCACCATGTACGACAACATTACGGACGGGGGTGTCTTGCAACACCCATTCTAACCAACTAACGATATCATTCGTAACGAACTATTTAAAACTGAATAAATAGTCTATCAATATCACTTCGATAATTATTAATTGATTAAAAAGGTGTATATACGTTAAACGAACGTAACTCGATTGTCTATTTTATTAATTAACCGATATTCGTCAGC
>JAQJVL010000283.1:834999-877437 GCA_035578905.1 Stictocephala bisonia
AATGTAGCTTATATTATGTACTCTAAGTTTATCTGTATCAATGTATGTATGTTATTATTGCATTTTTGCATAAGAGATTGGAAAATAAATACATTTAATGATTAATTGGTTTGTTACATTTGGAAGTTTATATTTACGTTTGTTTTATTAAGCAATCGATTTCATGGTTTGAATATGAACTAATTACAGTACAACCTCGATTATCCGACCTCTCTTTATCCGGCAGTCCGTGTTATCCGGTCCGGCAAGTAGATTATTTACAAGATAAAATTACAATTAATCGTATGCGCTTTTTAGTTTTGAAACGCAAATGTCTTACACGAGTGTTTCGGTTTTGCATTTCGCAAATTGCAGGTAGTGTATTGACTAGTCACCCTCTCTCGACAAGCGGTCGCTTGTTACCATTGCTATATACGACAATGCTTATTACTGCGTAATAATTTAATAATGCGCCTGACGATCCGAGCTGGCAATGTTGTTTACTTTTTTCTGTGTGGCTGGCTGGAAGAGTACATTTTGCGAGTGGGGCAAGTGGAACAGTTCATTTTACGTACACACCAACAAGCAGCGTCAAAGTCAGCGATCGTGATAAACATCGTTCGTTTCATTACAATTGCTGCAGCAAGCGTTGCGTCTCATGCAATTGTAGGCGCTCCGCTTACGCGTGCTGTCTGTTATCAGTTACTAAACGTGTTTCTCCAGTAATACCAAGTTATTTATGACTTGTTTTATCCGGCTTTATCGTACCCGGCTTGATCTTCACCACATAAGGCCGGATAACCGAGGTTGTACTGTATTGGTAAACAATGCAATTATTTGTATTGAAGGACAAAATAAGAAAACACTGTTCTCCCTAAAACTCATTCATAATTTTTTTTCTTATCACGTCAAGTAAACGTGTCGAGAGAGAGGGAGTGGGAGGGAGGGAGAGAGCGTGAGTGAGAGAGAGAGAGAGAGAGAGAGGGAGAGGGAGAGAAGGAGAGCGGGAGAGGGAGAGAGGGAAAGAGGGAAAGATGGAGAAAAGGAGAGAGGGAGAGCGAGGGAGAATTTGCCAAAATGTGTTTTTTTTTTTTTTTTGCGTTGAACGAGAGGGTGAGTTGCCAAGATCTATATGAGATAGGTGAGTGTGACAATGATTTGACAGTTATGGTAAACAGAAATCGTGGGAAAATGTGGAAAAGCCCTATTGACATTCTCGTAGTCAATAGAAATGACGACACTGTAAGGTTCAACAAATTAATATTACTTCTTTACAATTATGTTTTTAACCCTTTGTCTACCAAATCCTAAATGTTGGGCTCCTTAACAAGTGAGCTATAATAAATATATGTAGTCTTGTAACTAACAATCGACAAATATTCAAACGTATAAGAGATGTTCATTATAGTTGAGAGAGTGAGAGAGAGAGAGAGATGTTCATTATTATAAGAGCGGTACAGTATAGTTGAGATGAATAATCTACATTTATAAAAGAGGATGTTTGTGTGTATATATATATATATGTTTGAAGTTTATGCGCTGCCAAACCATCCAACCGATCGCCATGAAACTTTAGGATGTTGTCCTGTATACTCCCGAGATGGTTTCTGTGAAGTTTGATGCAGGACAACAGTACTGTATATGTTTTGATTTATTGTAGTTCTACATTTCACCTTAAGAGTGTAGCACACACTACAAAAAACCTTTACATTTATACACCAAATAAGAAGACCAAAAATATTGTTTACCCTGTGGCACTCATTTAATAAATAATGGTTTTTTCTATAATTCTTTTTATTGCTTTATTTTGGTATGTCAATGAAAAATGAAAGGTGAGACAACGTCCACCGGGTTCAGCTAGTAATATAATAATAATGAATTTAGGAATGAAATCACCAAAATCTCAATGCCCCTGTATGATTCAAAGTTTGCATTCCTTCAAAATGCCAAGTAAATCAGGCGTATATTTTGGAGATTTCGTAATTATTAACGAGTGAGTGTTATTTCACATACATCATAACAGTTTAATAATATAAACGATATTTTCAGGTGGATAAGATTTATTACATTAGTGTATTTAGGGTTGTGTACTGATTAAACGTAATCAGATGTCTCTCAGGGAGGAATAGTATATATATTTGATTACTAATATTATTTAATGCTTAGATTGATACATAAATAGTCACAATTATGAACAATGCTCCCGTTTTACTTATTTTTTGTAAGGTTTAAAAGCAGTTTTTGTAATAAAAACCATTTTTACTCGTAAATACCACGCTACCAAACACGTTTGGAAAACAGGGAGAACGGTCAACTTTATAACACTTGATACATCGCCAATGGACGGTTTGCTGTACGTTTACATCACACATTTCACCAGGAGACAACTGCAAGCCGAAGGAAAGGGAGAAGATACGATCGCCCTACCCAGGCCGAGGTCGGGCCTAAAAGGTCACGTCGGCTGTGAGTCGTGGGAGTGACTGATGACGAAGGCGAACACAAGTGCCGAAACGTCGCGTCATCGCGGTAATGGTGTGGCATGGCACTGAGCTGATGGGTCGTCGTCAGGTGAGAACTATAATGCAAAATTCAGGAACTTATGAACCGGGGGGGACGGATAGAAATAACAGACAATACCATATACAACGAAAGTTTTAAAGAGTCTGCAGAGGCTGTCGGCCATGATGGTTTTAATCACATAAGAATAGTGTTACTGGCAAATCCACATTTTTAGTTATTTATTAACCAAATTAGGTGTCGTTTTAAACGTAATCTTTTTGCGAATTGCGTTTGCTTTTAATATTTTGAATAAATACGCCTAATTTTGAAAAATAGGTGAAAATAAAAACTTCAAATTAACATTCTTTTATATGAAACTAATTAATAATATGCAAAGCAATTCCAACGCGTAATTTTATTCTTGATCAAATGCAATTTAATTGGAAAAATCCGTTTAAAAACAACTGTTTAATTTGGATACGCGTCCGGTTCAAAAATAACATTGTTCTTATGGGATTAAAACCAAAATGGCCACAACATCTGCACACACTTACGTTCTTTAAAAAAAACATAAGCATTTCCTGTCGTTTTCCAAAATTTTTAAATTCTCGCTAAGTATATTATTGGCTTTATTTCAAAACCATCTGGAAATATAAAATTAGGACAAAAGTCTGAGACAAAAACATATATATATATATATATATATATATATATATATATATATATATATATATATATATATATATATATATATATATATATATGACAACTATGTGTTAAAGCGTTGCTATGGTTACAGCCAGCTAATATCATCACGACATAGGTCGCATGAATTTGAATTTCCTCGTACTTCCAGCACTTGCTGTAGGAGCACTCTTAAGTCAAGTCGAGAGATCAAGAAATTGACTTTAACTTATAATACATATGATTTATTTGACTCAATTCAATTTCGGATATACTGTAGTTAGTATTCAACAAGACTTGTTTATGGTTCAACTCAGTTTGAAAACCACGTGAGGATCCGATCCGAAGGATGGCAAATATTTTTAACGTATCGATATATCGAATTACAGATATACCAAAAACCAAACATCGATATATCGATAATATAAAGAAAAGTCTCGATATATCAGATAACCGATATTCGATTGTAAATTATTTATCAGTATAGAATTATGCACTAACTCTTATGTCATGACCAAAAAAATACACTTATGTTTTGCTGTCACTATTAAGAATATCCTACTGAATGTAAAAATTAAATACATTTATCTACACAAAAAAGTTGAAGTAAGTGGGATTAAAAGAAAAAAAAAATTCAAAACATGAATAATTACACCTTTAATTATTATGTTAATTATAAAAGAATAATGTAAAACATTCATATAGCATCACCACCCGTTCCACCCACTGGTCTACAATAGTGCGTTAACTTAAGGAAATAAAGTTACTTTATTATTTCAACGTATGTTTTGTACGCATAGAAGGCAATTTAAACGTGTTTTTTCGAATCGTGATCGTTTTGAGGGGCGAGAATGACGTCCATATAAAGTTTTATGATAGGTCTATATCGGACCAAAATAAATATGTGGTCGATATTATCTATCGTTGCCATCCCTAGAACCGACATCTACAGTTCGAATAAAACTGGAAAGGGATTGGGGTTGTGGTGCGGCGGGGAACGGAGTTGCCAGATTGAACGCTGCTACTTGGTGCTTCCCACTAGAACAACAACTGGTCCTACCACACTCCCCGTATAGTTATATGAGTACCGGTGTGACAATACCTAGAGGTTATTCCTAGAACCCATTCCACTGTCGTATCCATGGAGATTTAACTGTCAAACAAGCCTAAATAATATGATTAGTGTTTTTAAACATTTAATTAGGATACAAATAAATGATTTATAATAAAAGTATACATTTGAAGTAATAGCGGTCAATTAATTTAATATAAAAAATAAAAAAAAAATGGAAACACTACAGATAAATAACAAGATTTTATTATTATATGTAAATGAATCCATATAATTGTACATTTAAGTAAATCGTTAAGTTATTCCTGTATAGTGGAAATCACAAATAGAATAAAAACAGCAGTTTAACAATTGGCTCAGAGATTTTTATACAGTTTTAACACATTTAAAAATAAAAACCCATTTCTCATTGACTAATGACAATCAAAGGAGAGGATGTATTAAGCTTGTAAGAAGATTTTTTTTAATATTCGTAGTGAAATAAGGAATATTGTGAACAGTAAAAAAGTCAACCAATTTTGATTAAATATCCATTAAAGCCATAGAAGAGGCTAATATATTAAATTAACTGAAATTAAAGAAGATATTTTAAGAATATATAAACATTTGGTGAGATCAACCCTTTATTACTACTGCACTTACAACAGCAAATAGCCATTTTGATTCACCGGAAGAACCAGCCAATAAAGAGACTTGTGTATTTACCCATTGTTAGCTGGAGCAAATTAAACTCCATTCGAATAACTAATTGAGAATATATATATATATTTGGGATATAAAAAAAATAAATATTGTAACTTGTCGAATTCGAATTTTTCTTTTACTTTGAATTGTAATTGATAGGATGATTTTTTTAATAAACCGCTTTTGTACCTTTGTAATTTGAGCTATATTTTATTTAATAGTTTTTTTATCACCTTCTTGAACAATAATAAATAGTTAGTAAATCATCCCTTTTGCACCGGAATTTTTTTATTGCTACTTTTAAATTTAAGTACAGATATATAAATTAAAATAAAGATATTCACTTACCAAGGTTGAATTTTGTTAATAGAATTATTTGAACAAACAAATACATTTCAAAATTCTGAAAACTGTAATTCTCTTTCTTCAGCACAAGGGGTTAATGGGTGTATACCACCCAAGTCATCATCACTGTTTTCTGAACTTTCTTCTTCCTCTTCAAACATTAAACTTCCGTCTTCGATGTCGTGGTGTAGCTCCAATCTGTCGATGTCCCCGCAGTCCTCGTCATCTGAGTCTTCAGCTCCAAGATTGATGATCAGGCTCTCCACAGCATTTTCCATGATGCCCTCATTTTCCCAGGCTCCTTGAATCACTTTTCGTGTGTGTTCGACAGCTTTCCCCAAGTCATTTGGTGTCACTTTTTCTATTGCTTCTTTTGTAAGATTTGTTATTTCTAAAATTGTAAATTTCTTATTGTGTTCAGCAAGATATCCTTTTATTTGTGCCCAGATCAGTTCTATTGTGTTAAAATGGCAGTGGTAAGGGGGTAATCTTACTATTTTATGGCCTTTATCTTTAGCAATTTCATCGACTATATAAAGGGGTGGATTTGGTTTATGAAGTGAAATCAGATGAAAAAGCTCTACTTTCTTGAAATCTTCTTCAAACTGAATATTGTGGTTATTTAACCAAACCATCATATCATTCTTCGTCGAAGACATTGTCGGAGCTTTGTCCAGTATTTTAGAGTGATATGGAGCATTATCCATTACTATTATAGATGGTTTTGTCAAATTATTTACTAACTTTTCACTAGACCACTTATAGAATGTTTCGTGGTTCATTTCTTCATGATAGCACAGAATATAGACGTCTATATTCTGTGATGATAGTCATTTGTTTTTTTAGAAGGAAACAGTAGAAGGCAATTTTGCAAAAATCCTCTAGAGCTTCCAGCATGCAAAATTATTATTCTGCCTCCTCGACCTAGCGGCGCTGCCAGCGTTCCATCTTTCGAGTCATCCGTCCAACCCTGCCGCCTTGTATGACCAGTATTCACCCAGGTTTCATCCAACCAAATTATATCGTCAAAATTCTCATTCCTTATCTCTCTAAGAAATTTGCAGCGCCAAGCAACAAGGTCTTGTCGCTCCAACAACACCTTACGACCATTAAATTTTTTGTATGAAAATCCAACTTGCTTCAAAACAGTCGCTAATGAAGATTTACTGCCCATAAATAATGCAGACTCTCGTAACGAAATACTGAGTTTGTTTAGGGTTGGATGTTCTCTTCTACCAAAATAACTGTATACGTGACGACGTATTGCGTCAATGTGAAATGTGTCCAATCTTGTTACATGTTTCAAAATCTTTCGTTTTTTGTTCGGTGTTTGTAACGTTAGCAACTCACCTGCTGCAATTTTTTGCTCCTTTTCTTTGTGAATCTTTGTAACTGTATTTTTCCCAATACGTAACGCCGCAGAAGTTCTGTCATTAACTTTTTGCACTGATAGTAAGGGCCCATTGTTGTTGCGTTCCTGAACGAAGTAGTCCCTTACAGCACAAACAAGCTCTCGGGCTTGTGAACGTAACAGAACGCCACGTCCGATAGTCTGGTATGGTGTACTTCTTTTATTCGTATGTATACGAGGTCGGCCTCTCTTCTTCATCACACTCCGTTTTCAGGTGTTACTACGATAATGTTCTAAAATACCCCAAACTCTCATTCGCAAATCAATATAAAGTTTAGTCTTTAAAAAGACTGTTTATAACTGACGAAAAAAGCGCATACGAGAACTAAAATCACTAACCACTTACAACACCTCAACGACACTGACTGACAACACGTGAGATTGTCACTTCCGTAGAATTGGCAACACCGGGCAACAAAGCTCGCATGCCATTCGTCCAGAAGTCTACGAGCCCCTCACACCCTCACCGCTTTCACTTTCATAGAATCCCTTTCCAGTTTTATTCGTTTTATTTATTTATTTTTTATTTATTTTTTTTTGTACAATAGATTGAACTACAACAAGAAACCTCCTGACAGTGATCAGATTCCTCATTACAATTGCTTATTACCGAGCTCGCAATAGGATCATTTACATCAATCGCATTTACTATTCATCAAATTAGAATTGTAAGTTTCTTATCCTTGGTATAGTTTCTTAAATATACATTATTAATTACTGTAATTAATATTTTCTGACAGTCGTGTTACCAAATTCGAAGTATTTACCAAATCATGTTAAGAGCATTAATGTGGCCTTTTAAGAAAATAATGTATTTTTTAGACATCTAGTTTTAAATTTTACACGAGGTAACATTTCATCCAAATTACTTATTCGTCTAAAACGCGTTTCACCCTTCGTTTGATAGCGTTTTGTCCGAGTAGTGTCTTACTCGTTATACAGTAATACTAATCAAGGACAATTTCTTAGCTACAGTATAATCTTATCAGTGTACAAAGGAGCTTAAAAATACATTGTTAAGTAATTGTACAGTTAGATTTACAATTTTATAGTGTTAACTTCCGGCGACGAATTGGTTCTGTCTATGTAAATTAAGGTGGGGTCCCCTGTATCTGTAAAAATAGTTTGTTCTGTACCCCAAGTGGCCCTTTTCGCAGATAAGTAACTGTGCACATATTGCTCGTTTATGTAATAAAAACTGTCAAGCTGATTTATGCAGTTTGTGGACTGTCCGCTTTGCATCCTGTCAGGCGTCTGTGGACCGAGCGCGGTTGTCAGATCGTGCCAGAATACAGTCTAGTCCACAGAGAGCCACTCCTAACAGACACAAGCAATAAGATGGTTCAATCTCATTCCACGTGTTTCCAAAATAAGTCACAACTGTACAAGTAATCAGTAACTCTATCCTTGAGTAATGATTGTAGTAAACTATTGAAGTAAATTATAAAAAAGAACTGTGCCTTGTGAATAGAAAAGAAAGAAACAGGGGCCGCAAAGTGCGTTACATGGGTGCCGAGTAGTTAGTTCACCAGTTCTCTGTACGGATGGCAAGATCAGAACCACAGATAAAGGAATACAATCCTTTTATGTTGCCTGTGTCAGCACCGTTATCAGTCCCTCCTCTTTTCCCTCTCCAAATTCCTCAAGGATAATTAGTAAGTAGAATAATACTACCGAGATTATTCCTGAACTCTAACTGAGAACGATAGTACACTGAATAGTTCTTAGAAGTTAATATTCTACTGTGTATTATCATTTGAAATATTTTAGCCAAATTTCGTATTAGTGTTATTGGTCTATAATTTGTTGTATCTTTTCCAATTCCTGTTTTGTAAATTTAGGTTGATTTTGCTTGTTTAAAAGCCTTTGGCCGAGTTCCTTGTATAATATTACTACTGTATTAAAATAGTAGGTTCAATACAGTAAATACTATACTGTAGACAAAAAAAATCGTACAAGCCACGAAAGTTGTTAAACTTCACCATGACTAAGAGAACAGCTGCCATCACTATTGTGTCTGCCATATTTGCCAGGTTGGACTGGCCGAGGCCAGTCACAACATGGTAATGGTTCGTATGGTAATGAGCGTGACGTCATCATGAGGTCATCTATTGCTACACAAGCACGCACCGGCGTCCTACTGGGTCAAAACTACGTTACCGACTTGTTATGTTCTTTTAATTCAAAGCTGTTATTATAATAAATTAGTATTTAAGTAGAAAAATTACAAAATTCTTAGCCGCCTTTGTTATTTTAAGTTGTGTTTATTGTTATATTAGTCTGTTTAATTTCTTTTTTTAGTTGCTATCAATGATTATTATGTCATTTTGATAGTTATTATTTTTATTTAGTACAAGTAAACGTCACACATCACAAATATATTACAATACAAGTACAAAATGCACGAATATTATGGTGATCGATTTCGGTGAACCACGCTCACCTTCCTCAGACCAGAGGGATTCACAAAAGAAGAATATATTGTTATTTACCATCTGAGTGTTATTCTAGCTACGTACCCATTGAAGGTGTTTGGACTTCCACGTCTCCGGGGGTCAATTCTCGGACCCACCCATACACGTACGGTAGTATTAACCCACCCACCCACCCATACACGTACTGTGGTATTGAGTCTTTTTTTATTCTTTTGTGAATCCCTCTGGTCTGAGGAAGGTGAGCTTGATTCACCGAAATGGATCACCATAATATATGTGCATTTTGTACTTTTATTGTAATATATTTGTGCATTTTGTGCTAATGTTGATATATTTCTGTTGTGTGACGTTTACTTGTACTGTATATGTACCAACACGTATTATTCTAATTAAAAGACTATTTATTTTTATTTCTTATGTTTGAAATCCTTTTAATACTTGAGGCCTTTTTTACAACTACTCCCTTATTTATTGACCAATATTCACGTTTTAGGAGTAAAACAATTTGCCTGTATTTGTGCAATAAGGCCTTGATTTTTTAATATTTTCATCCTAACGGACACGGGAAGCTCTAAAAGTATGTTTTTCGGACATAAGAATAACAAACATTGAGAGAGATTATAATTGATCGAAAAGTAGCAGCTGTTCATGTGTAAAAAATGAATCAATAAAAACAGCTATTGGAACGGAAATATTGATGCTTATATTATTGAGAAATTTAGATATTTCTGAAATGTGAGCAAATTTGAAATTTGATTAATTAATTGACAAAATCTCCCAAAATTTGTAGATCTTTTCCTTAGTTGGTACAGATTTCGGTTTCGACATTTCTCGAAGAGTTAGGTTATTCATGGTTTTGTTTATATTTATGTGTATTATTAAAACTAATTGTCACATTTTATAGTGTTTAGTCATACTGAACGTATCCTTTCTATAGAAAATAATTTGTATACTTTCTTTTATGAATTTTTCTGATTGCTGACACATTACAAAAAAGATTCCATTTCCCTCGTATTATCACTTATAAGTACGTATTATCCTGAGCTCAGTCTCGTGTTTGTATTACTTCTAGTAAATAATTATTTAAAAAGATAATTACTGATTATGTTTATACGAAAACCTGCAGCTTATCAGTTTAGTTTACAAATAAAAAAAAAAAATAAAAAAACCAGAAAGCCTTCATCTTTTAACATTAAAAGAAATTAAATGAAAATTGTCTTTATTAGGCGGAGTTAGGACTATTAAGTCCTCTCTTCCACTCAACCTTAAAACCGATGGACCGATGGGTGGACCGATGCTTTTAGGTGTCAAATGAGGCGACTCAACCTGATTCTTAACTCGTAAGAGTGATGATTCTGTGAACTTCGATTACTTCAGTTAAAAGAAAAGGTGACATTTAAAAGCAATCGGGTTGAATATCGTTCAAATCGAGAATCGCGTATTTTGAAAGTGTTTATATATACCTTCGCCTAAAATATATAAAAGAAATCTTCTGTCCGAAGTGGTTGCCAGTCCCGTAGGACGGTCCCTAGCTTCAGGTCGTACATTCTCCTTGAAATGGATGTCTATAGGGACGTTATTTTGGCAAGTTTTCAAGCTAGGCCAATGAACTCTGAATCAGAAAACCCCACACAGAGCCTTGCGTTCGTTCCCTCAATTCTCAAAGGACATTTCCCCCTGGGTACGTGGATGTCTTCAAAAGGTCAGCTGGTAGTGTGAGTTGTTACACAGTAAAGAAGAACCCACCAGCGTCTGAACCATTGACTTCGCGCTGACACAGAGGAGGTCGTATCCGATAGTGCGCTAAATGTGTGTCATGTAATGGCACGTTCCCTCCTTTATTACCCTCAAATAGGGTTGGCTCAATTTATTAGTATTAGCTTTTTCGTATTAGTTGCAGAAAAGTAACTAATACACAGAGTAACTAATATGTGATCCAGACTAATATTAATATTTCTGTATTCATGATATGATTCGCTGGTGCTGACTGCTGGCTGGTCTTCTAGCGCAATCTTGTCACTAGAAACATTATCCCTTGCTATTACTGATATTAGTATGAATGGAAACAAAAATTCATTTTTACAGAAATATTAGTTAATATTTCGTTCTTTCTGATTAGTGAAAGACATGGGTGGCTGTAAGACTACAAATAAACAAACATTCACTGTCGGCTTATTTGACTGAATGCTAAATAACTGAAATCGCTAATATTAAAATATTACTAACATCACAAAATATTTCTGTTACTATCCTTATTAAATCAGTGTGGTATGGAGAAAAAACATTAGTAATATTTTCAACTAATATTGTTCTGTAACTAATATCATGATACATCTAATATGGGTCATGCCTACCCTAAAATCCTCTAGGATTAACGCAGTAATCCTGGAGGAAACGCCATCCTTCGCTGCGGCCATATGCAAGCGACCTCTGTGTCTTTTCTCTGACGAGCTGACGTATGAAAAGAAAAGTTATGATTCGCATACAATCTAATGCCACTCAGCCGTATGGTGGGCTTACGTATACTCTACTAATTGATTACTATTTATCGTCCCATTACTTAATTATAATATTAAGTAGAGACTTCAGTAGAGAATTTTAGGAAAACTAGTTGGTCCCGTTGTTCGAAATCGAGCAATTAAATTATTTCTTAATTCAGAGTATCAATTAATATATTTGAACTCTGGATAGAGATAAACTAGGTAATTAGTTATGCAGTAAAATGTTATCAATGAAAATAAAATAAAACTCAGTACCTCTTTCAGTAATAGCAATGTTATTTTCAATTGTTTGTTTTCATAGCAGTTCTTTATAAACAATATTATGTTTTTAGACTTTTTGTTTTTCTTTAAATGTCCTTGTATCTCGAAGCGTCATCAAAACGTTCATAGTTGTGCCATTCATTACAAATAGGTTCAATAACCCGCTGCCTACTTTCTTTGTGGCTCTCTTGATGGCCATAAAAAAATCGAAACAAGACGGAACAGGAAAAAACTGAATTAAAAATAGCAAAACAATAAAATGAAAAAGTAACCCGTAATAAAATAGTGTCATTTATAAAACATCGACGAGGACTCCAAATCGTTTTAAGGTTGAAATGTTTTTAAGCTTTATTCGTAGTTTGTTTTAAAAAAATGTCACCTGAAAAATACTCTAAAAAATAACATATGGCCTACTGAAAATTTAAAGGATGATTCCCCAAACTTTAGGGCTGATTGTTGCCCTCTTCTTTTAAATATATTCATAAAAAATGACATTTGTAAAACTAGAAATCGAGGCCTTTTCATAGACACCTCAATCATAAAAATCGGTCCAGTAGTTGTGACACAAAATCTGCTTGCGTATTAAATATATAGATTACTAATTTACTCTAAATTCGAACAAAAATTAAAATATATATATATATATATATATTTTGTGTATGGAATTTACAGAATCGTTTTAGTAACACAAAAAAAGCAAAACATTCTTCTGTTGATGTTTTATTTTTTATTTGTTTACATAGTTTACTACTAGCTATACTACTTGATAAAGTGGCCAGTAAATTTTTCTTTTTATAAAATTGTTTATACAGTTTGCAATAACGTGAGAATCATTCATTATTCATGGTGATTAGGTCTGAATATCGTCAAATCCACTGAATAAAATAAACTGTATTGTAGTATCTAAGAGTAGCGATAAATATTTCCTATTTACGTTTTATGTTTCTCACAAAATTGATGAAGAACACTTTTGAAACGGAAAAACGACCTTTTTCGTAATACTACACCTATTTATAATCACATGCATACTAGCCCAGTCAATAAAGGTTTTTTATCGCAACTAATTAGTGGAAAGCTGGATTTGATATATGTGATAGAACCACATAAGACATGTATTTTCCCAAAAGTCCCCACTTCTCCCCCTTGAGCTTTCCCCCCCACCCCCCTTCAAACCTGGGAATAACAGTGGTTCACTTTATTGGCCATAGGTCGAAAATTACATGAGCTACCGAGTTGAAATTATTTTTATATTATTTCTAATTAGTTTCTCTACAACTTTAGTTTGAAAGAATTTTTTCTGAAACCAATATTTAAAAAGATATGACATTAAAACTTTGATAAAAGTTATGTTTTAGGGTACACAGTTTTATTTTCTCCTATATATTTTTTATAATAAAAATAATACACAGATATGTTTCGAACAAAAGTTGTAGTATATTTCTTAAGGTTTAAAAATATATTATTGGTTTGTCATCTGAGCGTACTGATGTAGAATGGGGCGACGGCAAAGAGAGCGCGTGCGAGCAACTTGAACACTTCCGCGCCGCGTTGCGTTGGCACATCGTACGCAGTCCCACTTAAATTAGTTCTCAAGTGTTTGATTCATGTTAAGTGATAACTACTAAAATGACTTTTGTCTAAATGGAACAGTGGACTGCAATAATTATTTATGTAAATGGAACTTATATTTGAACTACGTAACATTATTTGTATATTTGCTTATGTATAAATATTGCCAGTTTTGGTTCGGGGGGATATTCCCTACTCTTTGCTTTGCTTACGTTACAAAGAGCTTTCCATTATCCACCACCTATGGACTCGCCGTGTCCCAGACTGGCAGAAACCGGCAGCTGGCATGACAGTAATAACAAAAAGAGGTAAACAATTTTCCTTCAATTTCCATTTCATGTCAGTATCACGGACCACCAACCCACCTCAAAAAATACAAAAATACTATACAGATTTTAAGTTCTATTTTAATAAATTTCATATTATACAGTTTGTAGTTCAACACGTTTTTATTTACAGTATTTTATACAATTTTGTATCACTTTAACAGTGATTCACTTCAAATCATGGCTTGAGGTTTATCTTTACAAGTCAAAAAAAGTCGTCCGTTTCTTCGTCCAGTGTTGGGGAGTTAAGACACGACAATCCATTGCAATTTTCACACATTGGAGAACACTTTACTCCAGATTTTCTGCATTTGCAGTAATCTCCGCATGGTTTCTTACATGCGCATGATAGGAGATATAGAAGGTTATCAGGGGCAAACGCCTTTGTACTGGGAACTGGTTTTAAAACCCTCTTCGTCACGCCACTTTCTTTTGTAGTTTCATACTTCCATCCCCAATCAGTAGGCGGGAGTTTATTTCCAACCCAGAGCTGTACTTGAAGGTAAACTTGTAACAAGTGTTGGTGAGCTGCTTCCGATGTAGGTGGTAACTTAATTATGTCAAAGTTAGATTTTAGGGTAGATTTCGTCGTGATCGATGTGAATTTGAAATATCGACCCTCGTTCAAATTTGAGTACTTGCTAAGTCCATAAAGTTCAAGGATAAACTTTTCACCATTTTCTAACAGCTCGTCACGGGATGAATTTTCAATAAGAAATTTCTCCGCTTGAAATTTAGCTTGTGGTTTTGTTTTCAAAGCTTCGACAGCTTTTGTTTTCCCCAAGCCATAAAAAGATGACGTCGTGTCACATCCTGTTACTGCATATGCAAACAGAAGGAGTCGTCTGATACTCTTGTGTGTACTTACCAGTTTTTGTACATCGTAACTCCTTCTTAAATATCAAGGGTTTGTTTTCCGGTGCAAGAGCGACTAGTAAAACTAGCAGATCTGTGTCTGATCCTACAACAAAAACCTTTGAAAATCTGTTCACATGTTCGATTCCACATCTGACAATATCCAAATCAGCATCAGCCTCAGAAATTACTGAGTAGATTCCACTATTACGTAGGTCTTCGTTTAACAGCGATATCAATTTTCTCTTGTTGTTTTTGTTTGATAGAAATGGCTCCTTTTTTGTAATACATACTGTACTCATATCAAACTCGATATTGCAAGATGAATTTTTTTCAGCTCGTCTTGATTGTTCCTCGCCCTTTGTTGTGGCTTCTGTGGGGTATCCATCAAACACAATGGTTGCGTTGTTTCCATATTTATTTATGACATAAGAACAGTAATTTTTTATTATGTCTCCATATGGAGATTCCTTTTGCCAGGGAACAGAATGCAGAAGAAAACCTCCATCAATTACCACACTTACATTTTCTCCTTGTTTACGTCATCTGTAATTCCTTCAGTGAATACTTTAAGGAATGAAGATTTCGTACCTTTTCGTAATGAAAAGTCATCAAACAAGGAGGGTGGCAAAGAAGCTAGTTCGTAACCGAGGTACAATTTTAATTTGCCTGGACTGTTACAGACACATAAAATGCGATTGAACAACTGTTGTGGGTTCACTGCTACTTCTTTCGAACGAATAGCTATGGACTTGTGACTTGCTTGAGTCACAACCATATCCTTCCTCTTCAGTTGTAGTTCAGAAAAGGTTTTTCCTTTCATTTTTTCCATACTTGCTTTTCCTATCTCGTAAGCGTTGTCACAGTTTACATTGTCATCCGATATAAAACCTGAATACAAAGAAACTAATTCTCCTGAAAGTTTTGTGAATGGATTGTGCTGGGTTAGCCATAAAGTGAATTTTTTGATATCACAATCATCTCTCATTTTTCGTGATTTTCGTAATTCAACATGTTGTTCGCTGAAGGTTGAAGGAACTCCTCGACAGCTTCATGTACTTTGATGTAATAGGGAATTCCGAGAACTCATTTTGATAATGTGCTGTCCGTAATCCCCCTACCATGAGTCAAGCCTCCAATTGATTTCATTGGCCGCATAAGGCATTGCTCATTCGTCATATCGGTCCAAACCCCTGACCACAGTTTTCCACTTCTGCTTACAGTAAAAGACCCTTTGTTAACAAACATGTCATATTCTTCTTTGGTAAGTTTTGACTCCAACTGAAGCATCTCTTGCACATACATGTGAGCTGATTTTGCATAGGGGAGGTGTCCAGCAGCATGGAAATAGGGTAACATTTCGGGGAATATCCCCCCGAACCAAAACTGGCAATATATATACATAAGCAAATATACAAATAATGTTACGTAGTTCTAATATAAGTTCCATTTACATAAATAATTTTTGCAGTCCACTGTTCCATTTAGACAAAAGTCATTTTAGTAGTTATCACTTAACATGAATCAAACACTTGAGAACTAATTTAAGTGGGACTGCGTACGATGCGCCGACGCAACGCGGCGCGGAAGTGTTCAAGTTGCTCGCACGCGCTCTCTTTGCCGTAGCCCCATTCTACATCAGTACGCTCAGATGACAAACCAATAATATATTTTTAAACCTTAAGAAATATACTACAACTTTTGTTCGAAACATATCTGTGTATTATTTTTATTATAAAAAATATATAGGGGAAAATAAAACTGTGTACTCTAAAACATAACTTTCACCAAAGTTTTAATGTCATATATTTTTAAATATTGGTTTCAGAAAAAATTCTTTTAAACAAAAGTTGTAGAGAAACTAATTAGAAATAATATAAAAATAATTTCAACTCGGTAGCTTATGTAATTTTCGACCTATGGCCAATAAAGTGAACCACTGTTATTCCCAGGTTTGAAGGGGTGGGGGGGGGGAAAGCTCAAGGGGGAGAAGTGGGGACTTTTGGGAAAATACATGTCTTTTGTGGTTTTATCACATATATCAAATCCAGCTTTCCACCAATTAGTTGTGACAAAGGGTAATTTTTTCCCTTTATTTACTTTGCTATACTGCAGCACTTAAAATTAATTGTTTAATATATTCTTTTACGTTTAACACAACAAGACTACAATAATGACCCAATTGAGGAATAAAAATACCTACCTAAGTAGGCAATTTTTTAATCTCTTATATTCACTATCAAAGTAAAGTTACTACGAAGTAACACTATTTCTACTTTAGCCTTTACTAAGTAGAAAATAACATTTTTAATATTCACAATGTTTCTGTTCAGTCCAGCTCAATCTCAAATCAATCACTCCAACAACTGCAGTCTAACAAAACGTACAATTATTGTACTGAAAGGAAGAGGAGATGAAATAAATTAGGTATTGTAGGGCGTTGACGGGACAGCGGAAATGGACCGCCTGTCCATCGCCCATCCCGCCACCATTGGCTATCTTTCACCTGGCTACACTGCTGCCAACTGTCATATAAAAAAAATCCCTGCAGTCTCAAGTATAGCAAAAGTAATAAGATTTTGATGGTCTGACTAGACCTCGTTTTTATCAGCTTGTTCGATTTTCTAATAATTTTGTAGTTTGGGGAAACCAAGACATTCATTTACTGATGTCATTTTTCAAAAATTAAAAATTAGGTAATCAATTAGTCGAACCAAACTTAACACTTACAGCCACATCACTTCAGTATGAACTTATACTTTTTAATATATATATATATATATATATAAATACTTTTAATATATAAATATTCATACATTTAAATATGGTACGTATTAAAAAAATACAAACAAATATATAAATTATTTTTTTTTATATTTAAAAAAAAGTATGACACCATCCACCAATTCCACAATACGCCATAACAAATATATTACGCCTAGAATATAAAAAAATATTTTGGAGGGTCATGATGAAAAATTAAGAATTTGAATGAATAACGCATAAATATGAAACAAGAGGAACAAAAAGTTACCTGGAGGCGCCGGGTATCGATCCCGGTACCTCTCACATGCTAAGCGAGCGCTCTACCATCTGAGCTACGCCCCCAGTTGACAAGAGAGAATCAAATGGTATGTTTTCTGATAGGCAACTTTAATTTGTTTAAATTTATTAAGTCAAGTATTTATTTGGTATCTCGATATCTCATACATAGGTATCAGTATTAATTTATAACATAAAGTCGAGGGTGTGCATCGATCGCAAAGTAGTACATCAATTACCTGCTCCTGTATTGTCAGCTCCATTCTCTATTGCATATGACTATAATTAATTAATTATAGTGGAATATTGATCGCAACAGGCTCTGAGTCTAATTTACTCCACCCCATCGGTAGGTTTTCCATAAATTTTCATAATAAAATACGGACAACAGACATTCTTGGGGGGAGGGGTCTGGTGGGAGGATGGGATTTTATAAACTGTCTTTTGTTAATTTAAAATATGCGATTTTGGTTGTTAAATTTTTTAAATTATATAGACGACATTGTGATATATAAAACAATTGCATTTTATTTTAAGATTTCAGAGTAATACAATACTAACAAATATTTTTTGCATACTTAAAAAAAGTAGCTAATGAAGTTTAAGTTGTTGGCCGAACTCAATAAACTGTCATAAACCTCCTTAAAAATATTACGGCATCACATGGCACTAGTTGTACTGGCTGATGGCTGACACCAGTCATATTTTTCTGAAGAGATTACTTTCTTAAGTAAAAAACCGTTGATTTTAATGGCTTGAAAAAATTCAGTACATGACATGTCACTGTTAACTTTGATGCTCAGAATAGCATCTATCTTCTCCACTGACATCTATTCCGATCGGGTGTCCAGAAAATTTTCATTAGTAAAAAAAGTCTTTCAACTGACGCTGAAGTACCGGGTAGGGAAACAGCTCTCCAACACTCTTACAAAATGTTCACACTTTTTTTCGGCCAAGTTCGAGTTGGTTTTTTTTTTTTTTTTTTTTTTTTTTTTTTTTTTTTTTGTAAGGGGGGAGGAAAGTGTGTGATAGTATATGGGTCATCATACAACACACAACCTCTCACGATTGTCGATTGACGACTGCTCAAAGTGTATAATGCATTTTTGTCTTTTTTACAAAATCAAATAATTAAAATATATTTTTAATACTAAAAGAACGAAAAATACGGATATCCACTAGATTTTTCCTTCATACGGTACGGACACGGACATTGAATGTAAAATACAAACTGTCCGTACAAAATACGGACGTCTGGCAACCCTACCCATCGGTAATGTACTGTTATCAAGATAATCTTTACATGTATATTTAGCGGAGAGAGTACAATGTTTAGGAGAATTATTTCGGAACACTACAACTTTACTAATCGGTTTCCATCTTCATCCTGATGGTGGAGTCAGACACTATAACTATGTCCAAACATACTCAATTATAGTTAGGTAGTTGTTTATTGTTACGTTCTTTAGAAAATTAAATTGAACTTCAATTTCACTTATTACTTTCATAAATCCTTGATTACGCATTAAAAAAAATACAAAGTAAACTACACTAAGACACAATTTTGTTATAGGTTCGTTTACAAAATTACAAAATTTATTAGATCCCAGAATTAATTGTTTTTATTTTCTAACAGACATAATGGTAGGCTGTAGGCTATCGCTGCACTTGACAAGTCGGTCAGTGAACGCAAACCTCTGATGCGTTCAACAGTTTCCTCAGTGAAGTTCGGCACAGCTCACGTTTGAAGTAAATTGCTTCGGAAATGTCTACAGTAAAGCAACACTGAGGCTGCGGTGTAGCTGTCAATCCACAAGGAACACTGATAGACGCATACCACATTACGCCGAATAATTATCATTTACAACTCGTTTAAAACTAAATGTAAATACGCATCCAAATGACTTGGCGTAGAAAAAGGTTTCTTATTTGAAACCATATCAATATATCAAAAACGCTAAAAACCAAAGTTTTAACATTAGGACAAGAAAAGAAAACTAAAATTATTGTTGAGACTGAATTTTCTTTTCTCTAACTGATTGTATTTTTTTCTATGATATTATTGGGTCGATATTATTGAAAGATAAAAAAACCGAATTCGGTGCTAACAGTCAGCACCGAATTCTGGTGCTGACTGTTAGCACCAGAATTCGGACCTGCGCCAGCTTAGTTATTAAATTTCCCGACATGACATAGATCGCTCAGTGGCTTTTCGTTGTATAGCTCTGACGCGCGGTGTTGCAAAGAGTACTGCGTTTGATGTACGACAGACAGAAACAACTTGTTGAGGTAGAATTCCCATTGTAGAAGCATTTATAATTGGTTTGAACAATAAACAATATAACAGTATACGATAAGAACAATCTATAAACAATAGAAACCAATTAATTATGTAGGATCCAGGGCCGCCCAGAGACTTTTGGTGGCCCCGGGGCAAAAGTTTACCATGTGGCCCCTTCCTTCACTTCAAAATAAATTTAATTACTCTGATTGTCAAATATACTATAATTGATATTTTACTTTTAGCACATTCTACGATATTCTTACCATCTCTTTCGTTAGGTTACTATTGTAATTAAGATTCTTGTTCATGGACGTTTTCTCAGGGCTAGCTGCGAAGCTCCGGTAAGTTTTTCTCTAATTGTCATATACTTTTTAAACATTTCCTTAAGTATTACCACTACAATAACATCAATCTCTTATAACAAAACTACTATTCTTTAATATTAAATAAATAATAAGGAACTAAGCAATGCCACAGTCAGTTGCATAGTTGGGCGCAGCAGCTCTTCGATCGCCAGTTGAGGAGCCATCCTCGCCAATGATATTAGCTGTGGGTGAGGGAGGGAGGGGCTAATAAATTTGTATAGGCCACTTGGTTTCGCTAGCTAAAGAGCAAGTGGCCGAATGTTCACGAAGTAAAATAATTTGGCGAGCGCGAACATCTAGTGCTTTAAAAACAGTCAACTGAGAGTTGAGGTTATGTTATTGTTTTCAAAACAGATTGTAGACCACTAGGTACGTAGCTTATTGATGTTGGACATTAAAACATCTAGTTTATATTCGTGATTTTAGTTTGTCTTTGTGCAAAACTTTAAAAACTATTCAATTTTTATTTCACAGACATAAAAGGCATTTTGTACCAACACAATTTTCTCAGCATAAAACATAGTAAAATTTATGTCTGTCAAATTGGATACTATATCATTGATGTACATCACAGTGTACACGTCCGTACAGTGACAGTGGTATTGACATACCCACACACCCATTCACGAACAGTGGTATTGACCCTCCTGCTCAACAATACACGTACAGTGGTTTAATCTTAGTTAATTTCACTTATCACGCAACAAACAATAAATAAATACTGTATTAATGATTGTCAAAAATATAAATGGCTTACTCGTTCGTCAGTGACAGTAAAAAATTATGAAAACTATTTTGATTGGTCGTAGATTTGTTATGTTAATGAATGACAACATTAATCAATTACGCTATTTGTTTGGGAACAACCTATACGTGGGCATAATTGGTTTTTAATCAAGAGCTACTCTACTGAATATGATGAGAATACACCCCTATTCCTGTTACAGTTTCAGGGTAAATTAAACCAGACAATAAAAGAGTTAAAACAAGTTAAATGTCACAAAATAAATATTATTCAAAAGGAGTTGTAAAAATCTGAACAATGATGAAGCTGTTTTATCTATTAACGGTGTACTTAAGAGCTCCTCTTTTCATTAAGACCTATGTCATAATATATTGGTAAAATGTCTTTACGAACATCCATGTCATAATAACTAGTAAATTTAAAATGTCAAAGGAAACATTACAGTAAAGACAAAGTAAAAAAATTGCATGTACAGTAAACTCTGGTTAACCGGTTAAATATGATGGAAGATGAATCCGGATAGTACAGAACGTAACAAAATTATAATTTTTAGACAAGTTTATGCCACGCAATTCCTCCCGCGATAGCGTAGTGCAAGTTGAATGTAATGCATCGGGAGATTTCCAATTGCACCGGGGTCAGGGATCGGCCCCAAACTGATGTGTCCAGATGCACCGGAGCCCCTTTTGGGGGGTGTTCCAATTGCACCAGAGGCCCTTGTTTATGACATGAGCCGGGAAAGTCCAACCAGGCCGGATTCCTAGTACAGTAACCCCAAGCTGACCGTGCCAAATTCCACACCCTTAGGTTAGGTTAGGTTAGGTTAGGTTAGGTTAGGTTAGGTTAGGTTCGGTTCGGTTAGGTTAGGTTAGGTTAGGTTAGGTTAGGTTAGGTTAGGTTAGGTTAGACATTGTTAGGTTAGACAAATTGTTAAACACTTATAAACTATGTTTGAAGAAATGTAGTGGGGTGGGGAAGGAAGGGGCCTTCCAATTGCACCGGCTCCGGCGGTCGAAGGAATTTGCAGCGGGGATAAGTGAGGTGGGTAGGTTTTGACCACCGGTGCATCTGGACACTTTTCGGACGGAGGAATGTTTTGACCCGTGGAAATTCCTTTGACCGCCGGTGCAACTGGATATCAGCCAATGCATCATACACACATATTGTTGCACATCCGGTAAGCGAGCGGTGATTTTGTTGTATGCATATTTACCAGATTTAAGTACCTAGAAATCTACTGTAATTTAGTGGTTTCATAGTTTTTTTTTTTTTTTTTTTTTTTTTTTTTTTTTTTTACTGTAAAAATATATAATTTACTTTGCAGTATATTACAATACTACAATGAAACATTTATAATCTATTTTAATTGATTTCAATAAAACGTTACCATAAATTACTGGGCCTAAACTTTAGCTTTTTGTTATCTCAAAATCTTTAAATGGAATATGAATCATAGCAAATTAAATTAATTGATAATTATAGTAGTTTACTAGGAGATCCAAAAGAACGCATTAAATTACAGAAATATCACTCTATAAAATACAACAATAACAAAATATTTCTTTACTGAACGACAGTAAACAAACAGACTAATGATTGACGATGTCCCCGATCTACCCTTCATGACAATTAATTGAACTCTTCCAGCCACGTTGTTACAGCATTGTATATTTTGCCTGCGGGTTTTTTAGGTGCCAAACACAGTTACTACTGAAATACGACTAATATTTCTTAAATTTAGTGCATATATTGAAAAATTAGCTGATCAGTGCCGGGAAAGAGTGCAACGTTACCACGTTCGAACGGAGAGCTGCCGCCTACTACCTGCTTTGAAACCAAGTTTGTAAGAACCTTTTCTCATAAGACTTTTCAACCTTTTTAAAATGTCAGATTTTAAAAATGTTTTTACTGTAATTTTGTTTGCTTATTTAATTGTGTTGTTCTTAGGCTTCCACTTTTTTTATTACAATTTATTAATTTGCATACTTTAGGCCGCAGGTTACTGATCACTCGTTTTCACATTATATAGATCTATTTTGCTACGATGGGTCAAGGGATTTTTGAAACACTAAATCAAGATTATTTATCTACATAAACAGAATTTGTGAAAAAATACAAAATAAGGATAAAAGCTTAATCAACAAACAACTACAAATACAAATTAATTCGCAATTGCTGTATTATCTTAAGTTTATAATAGTAATATATCATAACTAATGGTTTTGTAAGGATAATAACGTGACCAAGCGATTGATTTTCCTACCACTAAAAGCCAAGATAGAGTTGAATTTAGGACAAGTATAACAATTTTGTTTGAAGTAGTATATACTTTTGAAATTAAAGTTTAAAAATAAAACATACAGAAACGTTCTTATCCACCTTGTATTGAACACGTCCAAAAACGAAGTTTGTGTAATACAAATGTAAAGTTAGTGGGTCTTTTGACATGTTTTATATAAATAGTGTACGAAAACAGGACATCTTATAGAGGTGGCCCACTGTTTACACCACTCAAGTATATTTATACGTTCGCAAACTGGAATTTATATTTTGGTGTGTTCACAAGCTGCATGCCTTTACACCTGTTTGCAAACAAGACAACTGGCGAGGGGTACAGTTGCAGTCACACACCAACCAGAGCGTATGCTGTCACACCACTATGTCGACCGCTGACAAACTTCAAAGACCAGTGTACAACTTGCTCCAAAAGGCTCCCTGGTTGCTATAAAACCAATGGTTTAGTTTAAACGTTTTAAAGCTAAAACTGGAAGACTTATCTGGCCTAATATCTCTTTTGATATTTTGATACAGGCCTGAATCGTTTCTTATCTAGTAGATTATTAAGTATTTTCTTTTTTGTTGTATGAAATGTGGCCCCCCCCCTGTGAACTAAGTCTGTGTGGCCCCGGGGCAGTTTGCCCCCTTTGCCCCCCCCTCTGGGCGGCCCTGGTAGGATCCACGATCATGGCATTTCACAATATCAAACAAGTAGGAGGTATTTTTCGGAATGTCACCGCATAAGGTAAAGATTTTCTATCAAACCGAACTTACTAACAGTATACCTTTGATATGGGTACGTAGTTTTGACTTACATAAAAATTATAAACGTCAACGAATTAATTATTAGCGCTTTCCGGTATTTAGGTTAGGTTGTAAGCACTTCCAGCATGAGTTGTTAGTTTAGGCTAGGTTAGGCTAGGTTTGGTTAGGCTAGGTTAGGTTAGGTTTGGCTAGGTTAGGCAAGCTTAGGTTCGTTTGGCTAGGTTTCGTTAGATTAGGTTTGGTTAGAATTAAATAAATATAAGTTGCTGTGTTACTTGCTTATATTCTTATATACGACGATTGCACACTGCTAAACAAATGCGGGGACATTCCGAAAAAAAAACCCAAGTAGATTATAAAACAGGTGTATTCAAATAACTGAAACGTGGCAAAAATGCAAGACGAAAAGGCGCAGCTGGCTTACATCGTCACACCATTGGTCCGTTGCTTTCTCAAACGGCTTAGTTTGAACATTTGCTGTGAGAGCGCTTTGAAATCAAGTCATTTATTGAACTTTATTTAGTTCAATAAATAAAGAATAAACCATATTCCAAAACACAATTCGATTGTGAACTGTCTTTACAATCCAACTGTAATCCTTTTTACCGAGTATTATTATGTGAGCCACAATTTGATTGACGCATTCAACCCTTCATTGGACCATTGTGTGTCTGTTGGTAGGCCTGTTCATTTGCAACAATAGACCAATCTGCGATTCAGATGGCAATATTTGCTTTCATTAAAACCCGATACTTGCATTGGATTAAAACTTGCCACCTTAAGACTACGAGAACATTTTTCATTTCATGGAAAGATTAAAACACGAGATTAATATAGGCCTAATACGTGTTGGTGCAAATACAAACAAGTGAACGTCACACAGCACAATTTAATTCAATATAAGTACAGGAAATACAAATATTACAGTGGTATACTGAAATCGATCGCCATAATATGTTTACTTCCCCTAATTATATTGTAGTAAATTTGTCATGTTTGACGTTAGCTTGTCTTGAAAATTCATTTGAAGTATAACAGCTGACCAAACTCTGTTAGCCCAAAGTTTTTCGCCAATAAAAAATAGAAACCATATTTTGTATTATTTTACAATATTATTATATTTTACACTGTAAATACATTTTGAACATAATTCTGTATGGTGAAATAGCGTAAATAAATATAGATTTTGTTCAGAAGACCTACTTGGTCAGAGTAGTGCGATTTTGGTACGGTGCGTTGTTTGGAAACTATTTTGTATCTTCTTTTGGTGGCGTGGTGAATCAGCGGATTGCGAAGTAAAATTTCTATGGTTTGAATCACCAAATGAGCAAAAGGTCGTTACTTCACTCGTTGAATAAAGTTACGCTCATATGAGGCCTGTAGGCTCGTATGAAATAGAAAGTGGATTTTAGTTATAGGCATATATAACCCAAACGTAAAAAAAACTACTAACAATAATAATTCACCATATAACTTTAGACTATAATTATGTTGAATTCATCTGAATGTTATTATTTAACGGCTGTTCCGTTAATTTAGTTAGTACAGTAAATATTTTGGCATTACTAATTATTTATTTTTTTTATTAAAGGAGAGGCCGATCTCCTCCTTAACATTACTCAGCCCATTCCTCATAGACTATTGATCTGTGCGAGTAACTTATTCAGACAGAGTAAGGGGGCGAACCAGTACATTAGAAGGTGAATATTACTGATAATATCTTTCAGTCTAGGCCGGATTCGAACCAGCGCTATCTCTAACCCAAGCACAAAGTCCTGATGCCTTAGACAACTCGGCCACATGCTCGCCGATATAAATTGTAGCATATTAAAATTCAAAACTCCAATACTCAAGTTTAAATTTTGATTGCGTACAACATTACCGGCAAAAAGCCAGTGGTCAATTAAATAGAAATAGTAAAATGCCTCCAACATATTCCCAAATGCAAAGAAAAAGACGTGACCATTTTTTTTTTAGAAGTAAATTTAGTGGCGTTACAACTAAATTATATTCCAGATTTACTAACGTGAGGTTAGTGCCAAAAGTACTTATCGCATAATATCGAACAAATAATAATGGCATGTTTTAATTTTAGCTAAAATTAGGATTTATATCTATCATGTTTACCTTAACAAATCCAAAAACGGTTACTTTTAACTTATAAGTTAAAAAAAGTATACATTTTTTTTATTGGGAACAAACGTGATAGATACACGTTTTCTTATTTCATACTTCGAGTAAACTTATAACTCATCATTTTTATTAACAAGTTCACTTAATAACACTAGAAACAATTTTGCATGTTCACTCATCAATAGTGAAAAAAAAACAGCCTGAATTACAAATAACTAAGTATGTGGTAAAAAGATATTGTCAACAAAATAACCAATGAATATCATTCAAAATAAAATCTCGTACAACGAAAACTATTTTCGATTCACACCCACAACACCAACGATGAGTCAACTCGTATCTATTTTTAGTCATCGGACGGTTTCGATGTTTTACAGTAAACCTTGGCCCAAAACCGAAAGGCCACCTCCCTCTGCTTCACTATCTGAGTGCTCGTAAACGTGTGGATCGGACATAAACTTGAAATGGGCTTCACCAGGAAGCGGTGGCGCAGTCTTTCACTTATTGCGCCAGACATTAAAATCTAAGATTAGTTCTGACACGAAATGCCAGTAAGTATCCATTAACACGTCAAAGAAGAAGAAGAAGAAAATTAAACAGCTGACGACTGAATTACTTTGTTGCATCTCCAAGTTCAACTATGTTCAAATTTCGAGGAATAATATAAGTAGGCTATTTGATTATCAAGTAAACTTTTAAAATGTTGCTAAGTAATTTATACGTCAAATGGAATACTTTTGACTGTTTCATGTTTTAGTTAAATTGTTAGGTTGACAAAAATTAAATTACTAATCGTTCATTTCAGTTTTTTTTCTAACCACAACAAGCATGTCCTGCAAGCACTAGATATACACAAAGTATCGAGACGATCTTTTTCTTAGTCAATATTTTGAACTAGCAAATTAGAAATTCGCCACAAAGATGAAGAACTAATAGGACCAAATTCCATGAAGATCGATCTTAGCGTTTGACTGTAATCACAGGATAAACAAACAAAATTATAAACGAACGAGTTGAAACAGAGACCTTACATAACTCAGCCGAAAGTAGATTTAAAACACAACAGAAAAAGCATAAATAAAATGTATATACGTTTTCAAAACAAATATAGATTGAAAATCGTAATTAACGCAAAAACAAGCCACTTCGACCACAGTAGCGGAACTCAGACGTTTTTACTTGCCAACCAAGCGACGCTAGAGATCCTAGCGGTGGTAACGCTGACAGCTGGTGCGGTAAGCGGAGAGATGCCGTAGCTCTTCATTACGGCCACTAGGATAGCTAGCGTCGAACAGTGGCATTTTTCTCAAGAGTAATCTTTGCTATGACTGACTCCCAGAAAAA
The DNA here is from genome assembly GCA_035578905.1 of Stictocephala bisonia. Taxonomy (NCBI): domain Eukaryota; kingdom Metazoa; phylum Arthropoda; class Insecta; order Hemiptera; family Membracidae; genus Stictocephala; species Stictocephala bisonia. Next base: position 862,576 of record JAQJVL010000283.1, read on the forward strand.
GATTTTATTCATTACCAAATCATTTTATTCGTTGATATTACAAACAATGTTGCCAACTGAATCGTCAAGTGTCTATATTCCAGTACACCGGTTCCAAATAAAAATTCCCTTAAGACAGCAGTACTCTAAGCCGGCGCCTTTACTAATGGAGGCCGGTGTTAAAGATTAATCTGTCCTTGAGACCAATGTAATATGATCTATGTAGTTAGTTTAAGAGTCTATTTCCTCCGGGTACAATACGTTATTACATAACAATCATGCATAAAGTAATATACTGACGCCAACACAATACTACCAACATACGTCAATAATGTTGAGAACGGACTTCTGATACGGATGTTGCTTGTGACACTCTTCAGTTTTTTAACGATCAAATGGAGAAAAGAATATTGGTATGGGAACTTTGTTATTTCAAACTGATGTGTATTTAAATAAATGGTACCAGGTAACTGCCACAAACTTTCTCCCTTCCCTTTGTTATGTCAGATTGTTTAAAAAAGCTTGTTAAAAGTAGTGGTACATATAAGTACCACTAATAGTCAAAGGGTGTTTAAGAAATAATAATTGAAATAGCCTATTTTAGTATTTACAAACCTAAATAAAATCAGATGTTCAATTAATTACATTTCTAAGGAATGTACAGACGAAACAGTTATTTTATTTAAATAAAAGTATAGGGTAAAAGGTCAAAAAGAGCGGTTAAATTAATCACAGCCAGATGTTATGTAAACAACCTTCAGGCCCTCAGCCCTAACTTAGTGGGGTAGTAACTAAATTAGTTTTAATTTTAATTTGAATCTTTACTGAAAATGTCATCAAAACCGTTGGAATAAGTTTGACAAAATTGCATTTTTAAATTTGTTTGCGCGAAAAATGTTTAAACTATTAAATTTACGGATATGCGGCTTTTACTAAAATAGTTTTGATTATAATTCAATTTTTCTGAAATTTCAATAAAATCTTTAAAGCCGTTTTTGAGAAAATGCCATTTTTGTATGTTTTTTACCCATACAAAACTAAAATTTCAAAAATGAACAAAAATTGGTCTGGAGAAATTGGCTAAATACACCAACATACCAAATTTCATAAAAACCGATCCACCCGCCGTTTGTTCTCCGGCGAAGTGCACAGACACTCACACATACGGACTGACACAATCATTAAAAAACTTATTTGGGTTCAGGGGCCCCCGTTTGTTGATAAACGTACTTTAATGATTGGCCCAGCAAGTACTAAGTACCCTTGGAAATAAATAAGCCGTAAACATAAACTTAATGCTTTCTCAAACACTAAACTATTGCAAGAACAGTAAATAATGACAAAAGTAGATTTTGACTATAACGCGTTTGATATTTGTGACAAACGTTGTTATATTTCTTACTATGATTAGCACGGAGAGAATACATAGTAAACAGAATTGCAACTTGGAGAATAATGTCATGTATGATGTGATAAATGATTAATCAATTCTGTTAGGGCCAGTAGTTTTGGTTATAGATCGCCATAATCAATGAATATGTGAAACCTAAAAACATTGTGAAAGCCATACCAGGCTATTAAAAGGGCATCTAAGTTAAACATGATAACAAGTTAAAAACAGCAAATTAAATGTAATTAACTTAGCTATACTGTAGACAGAACAGTCGGAGCGTCTAATGACAGAGGCTAGTATCTTATCTGGGTTGCGCTAAAAGATCTTAATTAATACACAATCAACGCAATTAGTGGAGGGTCAAAAGGCACTGCAAATGTTGGCAAACACCCGATAACTTGAGTGGGTTTCACGCTTGTGTGCTTGCCCTCAACATTCGTAAACAAAAGTAATCTATATTAATTCCAAAAAAGAAAATGTCAGGCAACTTAAATTAAATTGAAATATATATATATTATAATGTTATAATAAAAAATAATAACTGAGCACCCTTACAGTTTTTTATTAAATGAACACGACCGGTTTCGGCATTCATGCCATCTTCATAGGTGTTATCTGTTTACAAAACAAATAAAATTAAATAAATAATTGTCATAAAGGAAACATATGTTAAATTAGTAAATATATTTTTGATTTGGTGGTTAGTTGTCATTGTGTGTGTTGTTTCTTATATGTATAATTGTTTCGAATATTGGGTTTCTTTTTTGTGTTAACATGGTGTTGATTAAATTATTGGGATTTTCTTGGTTGTGTTTATAAATTTCAAGTTCTTCTTGGGAATCTAGTTTTTTGCTTTTTGAACCGAATTTTAGAATTTTCATGTTTGTTTTCATATTTGTGTAGTTGTGATTATTGTTTAGTAAATGTTCTGCAAAAGAAGATTTACTATATATATATATATATATATATATATATATATATATATGCACAAATGTTACGGTGATCAATTTCTGTATTTTGTCATCATTGATTGTGGTTTCCTTTGGGAATCTCTTTGGTCTGAGGATGGTTAGCCTGGTTTACCGATATAGATCACCATAATATTGGTACATTTTTTTACTTATGTCATACTATGGTTGTATTGTGTGACAATCTCTTGTTTTGTATTACTACCAATCTACCAACACGTAACGTGCATTCAAGAAACCTTTGATTTAAAACCACTGCGTGGTCGTATAAATAAGAAAAATGTCAAGCACATGGACTGGGAAAATGTCAAGCACATGGACTGGGAAAATGTCAAGCACATGGACTGGGAAAATGTCAAGCACATGGACTGGGAAAATGTCAAGCACATGGACTGGGAAAATGTCAAGCACATGGACTGGGAAAATGTCAAGCACATTGACTGGGAAAATGTCAAGCACATGGACTGGGAAAATGTCAAGCACATGGACTGGGAAAATCACCATTGATACATAAACTTTTGAAAACTAAGAAATCTTGTCATATCGGAAAGTTACAAAATGCAAGGAAACCTCAAGATATTAGTTTCTTCATTAAATAATTTGTAACTATTTCGTTTCCTAAACTACTGTAGTTCGACTAAAATTGGAAAGGTATTATGAGAAGATATACAGAGCTTCAACAACTTTCCCGCTTTCTTCGAAGTACAATATAAATGTATCGAAGAACATACTAGAAACTTACATATCCAAACTAACTCCCGATAACTAACTTTTCGTATTCCTTCAACAATATACAATGACACGAAGGGAAACTAAAACATTTCGAATAAATATGATAAATTCTCTAATATCCAGATAAACACAAAACACATAAAATATTGAATTTTATGTTTCGTAGTTTTACTAATCGATTTATTTATATGTTCACTATTCGATAACAAACACATATACATAGTTTGGAATAATGTGTGTGGAAAATATAGTTTCATCATGATTAATTCAATAAGAACTTTTTTTTAGAGGGAGAGGCCAATCTCCTTAACATCTTTCCCTTTTCTATATGTATTGTTAAAAAATGCAAAACAATAAAATAAAGACAGGTTCATATAAAATTTAAGATAGAGGTTTCTCTGAACCTGTTTTATAAAATGTGTTTATATTGTATATTTTATTCCCATTCACGTGTACAGGAACCCTGCTCTCACGCATACACAAACATATACCTTCTTTTTGTTTGTTTGCTTGTTATGTAAGTAAATATTATAATTAATCCTTCTATTCTAAATTATTTTGTAATCACGAATGTTGCACCTCTTTGTGATTACTTAATTTAAATCTTATTTACTTGTTAAAGACTGTAATGTCTAGAATAGAAGTGATGTTATGTAAACTATTTTTTTTTCGGGAATCAAAGTTAATAAAATTACAGAAATAAAATACGGAATGGCATAGTGATGGGAAGAGATATTACAGTATGAGAAAAAAGTTGGGTGAATCTAAAAATAACGAGAGCGTCGTCAAAAGAGTTATTTTTATGTTTTGAGTGTCATTCCAGATCTCGAGTTATTTTTAGTTAATTGCTTACGTCGGTCAACGGTGGAACCCAACAACAACTCACTTCGCAGAAAATATCACGACGAGGAAACTGTCAAACGAAGAAAATAAAATGGATGAAATAATTTGTGGCTACTATCAAATGTTTTATGTTGCAATAAATCCATTAAATGTCTTGACTTCAGACTCTTTGTTAACAATTTTCATGCTAAGGCGTTCTTATAATATATTTGGTGTCCCTCAATATTCTATTATGGGACCAATTTTATTTATACATTTTTTTTAAATCGTACAGAAAAAGACGCAAGTTTTATTTAAATCGACAATATTTGCACCCAATTTCAAATAAAACCCTAAGTCAGCTTCAAATAACATCCAAAGCCGGCTGATTCTTATGGATTCAACAGCTCAGCTTTCTACTTCAGTGGATATCCGAAAACCATCTTTTTGTGAACTGAACAAAACCAGCTTTGTAAAATTTATACTGATAAACTACCAGTCCCATAAAGTTGATTACTTTAATATTGATAGAACTAATATTTTTATATATATTTTATTTATTTAAATTTATATAATAACAGATATTTAAAAAATGTCAGGAAATAGCATATCTTTCAACGTAACTAATTATCATTTTTTAAACTAATATCATGACGTTATAAACATGTAAGGATGTTTTTATTTTAACTCAGTAATCAATAGAACTCTCAAATGCCTTTTCCGACACCACCGTCATGAGTTCCTATTACTAGGAGGACGGATTTTAGAGTTTTACTCTAAAGTATGTCCCATAGAACGGTGCTTCCGTGACAAGTAACTTCTTACCTTCTCTTATTTATAAACCCTAAAAACCTTGACATCTACATAGGGCAACGTTAACGGGATGAAAATGAGTTTATTGATGACAGTTATTTTCCTTTAGATAGCAAATATCTAGAGCTTACCTTACCAACTTATGATTAATTAAAAGAAATGTGTAAAAAAACATGCTTCTATTCATGTCAACATTAATACAGGCTTAATGCTGCAATCAACCACTTACACAAAATGTAATCAGTAATTAAGTTTGTTATCGCATGACTATGTAGAAAGACGTAAATTGAAATTCTATTTATTTTGGATTCTAGTTAAGAGGTATGTCTGGAAAATACAATATTAAACAAATATTGTTCTCTAAAGGTTAGCTATATTTAACTGTATTTGCTAAACGAGCCTTCAACTTGGACGAGGTACTGTGCCGGAAATAGCTGCAGTGTCTGGCAAGTCTCCCCTTCCTATGTTTATCACCTACGCGGTCCGGCCACTGCACTATTAGTAGTGCAGAAACTAGTGCTACGAGAATATCTCTGATGAAAATCGGCCAGACGAGCCTTCAACTTGGACCAGGTACTGAGCCAGGAATAGCTGCAGTGTCTGACAAGTCTACCCTTCCTATGTTTATCAACTACGCGGTCCGGCCACTGCACTAAGTAGTAGTGCAGAGACTAGTGCCAAGAGAATATCTCTGATGGAGATTGGCCAGAAGAACCTTCAACTTGGACCAGGTACTATGCCGGGAATAGCAGTTACTGACAAGTCTCCACTCTCTATGTTTATCACCTACGCGGTCCGGCCACTGCACTAGTAGTCAGGGCCGCCCAGAGGGGGGGGCAAAAGGGGCAAATTGCCCCGGGGCCACACAAACTTAGTTCACAGGGGGGGCCACACTTCATGCAACAAAAAAGAAAATACTTAATAATCTACTAGATAAGAAACGATTCAGGCCTGTATCAAAATATCAAAAGTGATATTAGGCCAGATAAGTCTTCCAGTTTTAGTTTTAAAACGTTTAAACTAAACCATTGGTTTTATAGCAACCAGGGAGCCTTTTGGAGCAAGTTGTACACTGGTCTTTGAAGTTTGTCAGCGGTCGACATAGTGGTGTGACAGCATACGCTCTGGTTGGTGTGTGACTGCAACTGTACCCCTCGCCAGTTGTCTTGTTTGCGAACAAGTGTAAAGGCATGCAGCTTGTGAACATATCAAAATATAAATTCCAGTTTGCGAACATATAAATATACTTGAGTGGTGTGGACAGTGGGCCACCTCTATGAGATGTCCTGTTTTCGTACACTATTTATATAAAACATGTCTAAAGACCCACTAACTTTACATTTGTATTACTCAAAACACCGTTTTTGGACGTGTTTAATACAAGGTGGACAAGAACGTTTCTGTATGTTGTATTTTTAACTTTAATTTCAAAAGTATATACTACCTCAAATAAAATTGTTATACTTGTCCTAAATTAACTCTATCTTGGCTTTTAGTGGTAGGAAAATCAATCGCTTGATCACGTTATTATCCTTACAAAACCATTAGTCATGATATATTACTATTATAAACTTAAGATAATACAGCAATTGCGAATTGATTTGTATTTGTAGTGGTTTGTTGATTAAGCTTTTATCCTTATTTTGTATTTTTCACAAATTCTGTTTATGTAGGTAAATAATCTTGATTTAGTGTTTCGAAAATCCCTTGACTCATCGTAGCACAATAATATATCTATATAATGTGAAAACGAGTGATCAGTGACTTGCGGCCTAAAGTATGCAAATTAATAAATTGTAATAAAAAAAGTGGAAGCCTAAGAACATCACAATTGTATAAGCAAACAAAATTGCAGTAAAAACATTTTAAATCTGTCATTTTAAAAAGGTCGAAAAGTCTTTATGAGAAAAGGTTCTTACATACTTGGTTTCAAAGCTGGTAGTAGGCGGCGGCACTCCGTTCGAACATGGTAACGTTGCACTCTTTCCCGGCACTGATCAGCTAATTTTTCAATATATGCACTAAATTTAAGAAATAGTAGTCGTATTTCAGTAGTAACTGTGTTTTGCACCCAAAAAACCCGCAGGCAAAATATACAATGTTGTAACACCGTGGCTGGAAGAGTTCAATTAATTGTCATGAAGGGTAGATCGGGGACATCGTCAATCATTAGTCTGTTTGTTTACTGTCGTTCAGTAATGAAATATTTTGTTATTGTTGTATTTTATAGAGTGATATTTCTGTAATTTAATGCGTTCTTTTGAATTTCCTAGTAAACTACTATAATTATCAATTAATTTAATTTGCTATGATTCATATTCCATTTAAAGATTTTGAGAGAACAAAAAGCTAAAGTTTAGGCCCAGTAATTTATGGTAACGTTTTATTGAAATCAATTAAAATAGACTATAAATATTTCAATATAGTATTGTAATATACTGCATAGTAAATTATATATTTTTACAGTATAAAAAGAATAAATTAACGATGAAACCACTAAATTACAGTAGATTTCTAGGTACTTAAATCTGGTAAATATGCATACAACATCACCGCTCGCTAACCGGATGTGCAACAATATGTGTGTATGATGCATTAAATTCAACTTGTCCTACGCTATCGCGGGAGGAATTGCGTGGCATAATCTTGTCTAAAAATTATAATTTTGTTACGTTCTGTACTATCCGGATTCATCTTTCATCATATTTAACCGGTTAACCAGAGTTTATTGTACATGCAATTTTTTTTACTTTCTCTCTACTGTAATGTTTCCTTTGACATTTTAAATTTACTAGTTATTATGACATGGATGTTCGTAAAGACATTTTACCAATATATTATGACATAGGTCTGAATGAAAAGAGGAGCTCTTAAGTACACCGTTAATAGATAAAACAGCTTCACCATTGTTCAGATTTGTACAACTCCTTTTGAATAATATATATTTTGTGACATTTAACTTGCTGTAACTCTTTTATTGTCTGGTTTAATTTACCCTGCAACTGTAACAGGAACAGGGGTGTATTCTCAACATATTCAGTAGAGTAGCTCTTGATTAAAAACCAATTATGCCCACGTACAGGTTGTTCCCAAACAAATAGCATAATTGATTAATGTTGTCATTCATTAACATAACAAATCTACGACCAATCAAAATAGTTTTCATAATTTTTTACTGTCACTGACGAACGAGTAAGCCATTTATATTTTTGACGATCATTAATACAGTATTTATTTATTATTTGTTGCGTGATAAGTGAAATTAACTAAGATTGAACCACTGTACGTGTATTGTTGAGCGGGAGGGTCAATACCACTGTTCGTGAATGGGTGTGTGGGTGTGTCAATACCACTGTCACTGTACGGAAGTGTACACTGTGATGTACATCAATGATATAGTATCCAATTCGACAGACATAAATTTTACTATGTTTTATGCTGAGAAAATTGAGTTGGTACAAAATGCCTTTTATGCCTGTGAAATAAAAATTGAATAGTTTTAAAGTTTAGCACAAAGACAAACTAAAATCACGAATATATACTAGATGTTTTAATGTCCAACATCAATAAGCTACGTACCCAGTGGTCTACAACCTGTTTTGAAAACAATAACATAACCTCAACTCTTAGTTGACTGTTTTTAAAGCACTAGATGTTCGCGCTCGCCAAATTATTTTACTTCGTGAACAGTCGGCCACTTGCTCTTTAGCTAGCGAAGCCAAGTGGCCTATACAAATTTATTGGCCCCTCCCTCCCTCACCCACAGCAATTATATCATTGGCGAGGATGGATCCTCAACTGGCAATCGAAGAGCTGCTGTGCCCAACTATGCAACTGCCTATGCAACTGACTGTGGCATTGCTTGGTTCGTTATTATTTATTTAATATTAAAGAATATCAGTTTTGTTATAAGAGATTGATGTTATTGTAGCGGTAATACCTAAGGAAATGTTTAAAAAGTATATGACAATTAGAGAAAAACTTACCGGTGCTTCGCAGCTAGCCCTGAGAAAACGTCCATGAACAAGATCTTAATTACAATAGTAATCTAACGAAATAGATGGTAAGAATTTCGTAGAATGTGCTAAAAGTAAAATATCAATTATAGTATATTTGACAATCAGAGTAATTAAATTTATTTTGAAGTGAAGGAAGGGGCCACATGGTAAACTTTGCCCCGGGGCCACCAAAAGTGTCTGGGCGGCCCTGCTAGTAGTAGTGCAGAGACTAGTGCCAAGAGAATATCTCTTATGGACATTGGCCAGAATAACCTTCAACTTGGATGAGGTACCGTGCCGGGAAAAGCAGTGACTAGCAAAGATCCACTTCCTATGTTTATCACCTACGCGGTCCGGCCACTGCACTAGTAATAGTGCATAGACTAGTGCCAAGAGAATATCTCTGGTAGACTTTTTTTACAGTGTTAAGTATAACTAGAAGGGGATAATTTTAAATATTATTCTATTTAATACTAAGACCTTTTGTGACGTACATTCATAGTAAAGGAATACGCAATGACAATCAACTATTGTTAAGGATAAATTAAGTATATTACTTTATGTTTTGTGTCTGGATAGTAGATTGTATTCATCTCACACAGTAGATTGTAGTGTGTGCGATCTCACACATACGGTGTCGACAATCCTCTAGATGCCCTTACAACTACGTAATACCTTCACTATTTCGTCGAAATGTAAAACTTTTGATCAATGTAAACACCTGCCATATTCGTGATTAGAATAAAATTCCGCATATTTTGAGTAGGCCTACCCACATCGGTATACAGTATTTACAAACAAACACTTTTTTCCTCAATTTCGTAATTTTTTCGGCTTTTCCGTTTGAAAAAGAGGCATATTCTTGTGTTTTAGCTATGTACAATATCTACTATTAAAAAAAATTCAGCAAAAAATCGACAAAGGTCCTGTTCTATATAATTACCTTTAAGGTAATATGAGGAACAAGTCTCCGGAAATTTAAATACCATAAAGAATTACAACCATTTAAAAATGTCAAAGAAGTTAAAATTTGAAAAAATTATTTAAAAAATGACAACTTTAGCTTATAAAACATAAGATATCACAGACACTAAGTTAATTTATATAGATCTAGTAGGATCAACACAGACGTTTACTCTTAGTGAATCTTTCCAGGACACCCTTTCATGTTCCTTGTATTTATTGAGGGGGCTAACTAATGTAATTTTCTTCACAACAAAACTCGGTGAATCCAAAACAATGTGACAGATAACTACTGTCCTCTACACGTTATCACAACGTCAAGGTCAAGGTCACACAACCATTGTGTTCCTACTGACCTATAATTATTTCCACCACATCAGTGTCAGTCCATCAACCGCGCAGTTCTAGGAGAGAGGGACTTCCGTAACTTACATGAGGTAAAATCTTCTGGAATTAACAAATTAAGTATGTAACCTATAAACGAAATACCACTCACTCTGTAACAGCAATGAGTATAAATCTCTAACTGACAGATTCATCAGGAAATCCCCAAAACAGTATCCCTGAATGACTTGAAATTCGGACAGAAATTGCAGATTTTGTATCGTAGACGGGTATTAAGAACTTATTTTTCAAAATTCTACACCTAAAACGTAAGAACACGCCTTAAATAAACACTTTCATTCCATTCACAGATTATAGTCCAACATAAATAATAAAAATAGTTGATAAAAACAGAAATCAGTACTATATGATTAATTGGGCAGGACATTAAGCGACCTGCGTGTTATTTTTAGCGCATGTAGGGGTTTCAGCATGAGAGGTGAAACATTCCACCACTGAGCTGACTTATTTCGCGGGAGTAACTAACTTCCGCCTTCAAGTGTTTAATTTCTGCAACAGTGTTTAGTTGAAAAAATAACTGTACACGTTAGTTTAATTGCTATTTAAAATATATACTATTATTCATTATGCCATTATTTTTATTGTTAATTGTTATTTGAATACTAAATAACGATTTAGTTTAATTCCTCTACGCTTGATTCGATAGTGTTAATGTAACCAACCAATGGCCACTGCTGCTAATAGCGTAATGGGCGGGGATTGCTGTTGCGCAGCCAACACGCAAACTTCCTTAATCCTGGCTGCCTTGAAAATGTTTAAACGAAATTGCACAGTATGGGAAGAGTAGTTCTCTGTCTCACTTCCACCACTCAGTGTATCTCACTCGCGCCAGTCCGTTCAGTAGGTCGTTTTCTAAGTGGACTATAAATCTATATATAAAATTAATATATCAATCTATATAATAAAAATATAAATATGTATTCTGTTACTTATAACTCATAGACCACATTTAACAGTGAAATGTGTTGTAATGAAAAGCGCTTGGAATATTTTCAATTTTACTTATATATTACACAGAGAATTCATTGTATTTTCCCGCTTTTCACGTTCAAACGATAATACCCTTACTTGTTAAGTTTCCCTTTGTTCTGCACAGATACGAGCATGATATAGGTTAGTTGCAAATTGTATTCCCAAAGTTGTCATATTATTGTAATGGACAATGTTTTTTTATATTGCTCTAGAGTTAATTTCTATTTTGATCAACTGTTACAGTAATGTTTCAGTTTTTGTTTTTTACAAATATTTTATTTGCAATCAGTTCAGTGTAATAACGTAAAGAATATAAGATAAGTAACATTTTACGGATATTGCTGTATTTTTTTCTTCTTCTTCTTCAACTTAAATGAGTTCTCGAATCTTTGTTTAATTCAACTATTCATCGCAATTTAATTGCCTAGACACAATGATGGAATATATTAATACGTTTGTACTTAATATTTAAAAAGAGTGCGCAGCAAATCAATTATTTTGAAAACGAAACAAGGCATAACGGAAGCAAACAAATAACAAGCGGAGAAGGTCGACTACAAAACAGCTGACGAAATTTCATCATTATGCCAGGCCGCTTCTCGAAACGATATTATCTAGCTTAGCTAGATAATATCGTCTATAACTAAGCTTTGAAATAAACCGTGACGCCTGATGTTTAAAACAAATATCTAACTGATTAGTATAGTGAATTTGTGTGTCAAGTCTTGCTGACGATAGAAAATTTGCAGATATTTCTGCCATTTATCACAGCAAACATCGTTCGGAATCTGTAATCTGAGTATAGTGTCTCAGTGTAGCTATCAAAAACGGCCCAAAACACTAAGCCATATTTTCGAATTGCATGATTTATCTTATTCAAACTGGAATCTCAAAACCTCTAAAATTCCCCCGTTGGTTCGTGCCTGGAAGAATAATATGAAATCACAGTTTGTGTTTGTCTTCAAATTATAACATATTAACTAAATATCTTAGGTATGAGAAAAGTAAGTGTGATTTAGCAAACTAGTTCAAAAAATATGTTTTTAATGAAACTTGTGCAGTGTGATTTTCGGTTGTTTGTCGTCAACTTTGTTCTAGTTTAGATGTTAATCTACAAAAAGTGATTAACTGTTTCGTATTTTGGAACCTAACTTTGAACAAGTGTAATTTATTTTTAATATGCGTTTATCAACAGAATAGAATAATTTTCAAGAAATTTCTAAAACAACCTGATTTCTTAAAACAACAATCCATTCTACAGAACTAAATATGAAATAAACCTTCATATACGAGGAATGTTTTTACTGTATTGTTAAATATTTCCTATTGTTGTCGTTATTTTATTTCATTATGCAGTTTCCTTAATTGTGTGTGATAGATATAATTGAATAGCTCAATGAAGATCATTCGGCTGATTATTCAAATAAGTCTGATATAAAAAAATGTTAACAAGTACGGTTTATCTATTTTTTACTATACATATGTCAACAGTTAGGTTATAGGTTATTTTTTGAGTAATTCATTTTAAGTTTTGTTAGTCAACTATTACGATGTATAATATTATTTTGAAAATTCGACATAAAAATTGTTTTGTTTTCGACAAATGCCTTCCGAAAAAAATTTGATCTAAAATGATTTCAAACACTTGTGGATCAAATCCATTTGAGATCGTTCCAACTTCCCATTTGATATTTATTAAAATGAAATGAAAATAGATTTCTTCAACCCCAGGTTCTTAACATTGGCCTTTCTCCCACCTAACATCGAAAAGCAATACATATTAACTATAAATTATCTCATTTCAATTAATGATAAAGTTAATTTGTTACTAAAACCTATATATTTATAAATCACCGTCGTCGGGTTTGAATGATTCCAGGTTAGTATTTCGATGGCAACATTAAATCGATATATCAGAATTATCAATTAATATATTTCGATATATCGATATATTAGTATCGATATTTTCTTTCGATAATATCGGCCATATCGATATTTTTGTCCCATATATCATATCACTAAATACTGATGTTATTCTCTCTGCTCAAAATCATAGCAATTCGAAAAAAAACACAATTTAAATTGCCTCTCATGAGTACTAAATATGCATTGAAATAATAAAGTAACTTTATTTAGTTTTTTTTACGTGAGGTTAACGCACTGAAATGTAGTTTATTATAGACCAGTGGGTGGAACGGGTAAATGAAGTTGGGTGTGAGTTGGCAAGGCTGACTATAAGATGCCTTTCAATCTGTTTAATTTATAGTTTTAAAAGAAGCATAATGTCATTTTTTAAAGTGGAAAACAAAAATAACTATGTTATTACATTATTCTTTTACAATTAACATAGCAATTAAATGTATAATTATTCAAATTTTGAATATTTTCCATTCAACCCCACAGACCACAACTTGTTTCGTGTAGATAAATGTATTTTTAATCTTTACATTCAATAGGCTATTATAAATATTTACAGCAAAACATGAATGCTTTGGTCATCACATAAGAGTTCGTGCATAATTTTAAACAGATAAATCATTTACAGTTCGATAAATCGGATAACCGATATATAGATATTTTTCTTTCGATATTATCGTTACAATGATATTTGGTTTGCTATATATCGATAATTCGATAATATTTGTTATCCCTAGAATCGTATAGCCTAGTCGTGCGTGGACGACTGGACCGACGGTCGATGGAGCGTGTTCTCCCAGGAGCACAGGGTCTGCGGTGTAGGTGACAACCTGTTACCTCTGTCCTTGAGAACAGTCAAGTGACAGACTCCCCTAGCACGCATGAGCATATGCGGGATGTATCGTGATTGTTGTAATTTAAGTAGCTCTCAATATATAATTACTGGTAGTTCTTAACAAAGTAAAATAATACACGAGAAGAAGTCTTTAGTAACTCAAAATTTCAAACCAATAATTATTTATAACAATATATATTAAATCTCTAAACATATAAAAAGACAAGTCCTGACTCACTGACTGATTCAACATCGCCGAGCAAAAATCATAAAAGATAGAGACATGAAATTTAGTACATAAGTTTATCTTATGTCCTAGAGGCGCAGTAAGAAAGGATTTTTCGAAATTCCATTCCTAAGGGGTAAAAACAGCCCCTCAAATATTCCTTTTTTTCATAAGAATAACATTGGGTTGATTTTAGTAAATTAATAACATTTGTTATTAATATAAATAAATAAACATGCTTATTTTGTATGTTTGACATTATACTACTGATGCATTAACTGCTAAACAAAAACAAATGAAATGAACACATTTGAAATAGGCTAAGTAATACCATTGGGTATTTATACTAATAAATAGGTAGCAACGTAAATAGTGTGAGTGAGATACTGTAAATTAATTTAATATTGTGATTTTACGTTATACAGTTAAATGTTTAGTCAAAAGTCACATGCCAAATCCGAAGGCTGAGGTGTATCGAGCGCAGCGAGAGTCGGGGTTGGCACGCGAAGCGTGCAGGGTTGTCAAATCAAATCAAATCCTTTATTAACACATAATATTTGTTACAATTATAAATTTTATTTGTACAAATTTAGTGTCTTGTCAAATTAACTATAACTACTACTAATATAATACTGTATCAATTAATTAATATTTAATAATCTTGTACTACAGACATGTGAGGTAGTCGAATGTATGAAATAGTTGTAACTTTGAACACTTAAAATATATATTTAAGCATACATTGAATAATGTTGCCAAATGGATCAAACTGTTATATATAAATTAAAATAATTTAAAACAATCAAAACTTGGCACTTTCCATATTAAGATAATCCCCA